>PRKT01000282.1:595265-617022 GCA_003671525.1 Saccostrea glomerata
CGCGCTAACCACTATGCTACATGGCTGATGTGTTATAGTGGCATTTAAATCATGTTTGTGATATGACCCTTGACTTAATGGACTTGAAGTATTTCTCGGAAAGATGCGAATATTTTGTCATAAAAGTGTATTTTTAAGGTATAGTGGGTCTTCCCTCCATTTTTTGTAAACCAAAAAATATGCATTTTATCACAAACTTTTAGGATTATCTTTCAAAAAAATGGAGCGAAGACCCACTCACATTGAAAAATTTTGTTAAAGTATGAAAAAATGATCGTTTTTGTTCTTTTAAGTCTGTGTATGCTTTTTCATAGGCAAATATTTTCAGTTTTTGTGAGATTTTTGTAAATTATAGAGATTTTACATTAAGTATACTTTAATACTAGATGAGATATGACATAAAATTTGGATATAATTGAGATTATTTTTTTTTCACTTATTATCTGTCGCGCTATAGGCATTCTGCCCGCCTTATACGCCCATCATCTTTAGTGGTTTCCACTTTTGGCCCAACCCCTTAGGCCCCAGGGGGGCAGGGACCATAAATTTTTGTTCCTCTTTACCCATAGATGCTTTATACCGAATTTGGTTGAAATTGGTTTAGTGCATGGTTTCAGAGAAGAAGCTGAAATTGCTCAAATGTTAACAGACGACACACGACGACGGACGAAAACGGATAGCAATTGGTCACCTGAGTTTCTCGGGTGAACTAAAAATTGGTATTTTCATCTCTTATAGCTTATGATCACAGGTACTTGTGGACAGCACACACCACCCCGAGTCTTATTTGACAATTTTTTTTCACAATTTATATTTATTACACTTATTCAACATGTTTGCAATGGGAATAAATCGTCAAACCCCAAAATATCGCTCCACAAAAAAATACCCCACTATACATTATAAGATAGAAAGGTCAGCAACTCCGGGTTATTTACGTTGTACTCCCACTGGTCTTTCTGGATTTAAAAACATGTACACATGTATTTATTTCATTTTCACCAAAAATTTCGGTCCACACTGTCTCTACATATATTTCTGTCTCAGCCCATGCTCATGATGCTATCGGATTGACTCTGCATCTCGTAAGAATCCCACAATTTCTCCTTAAACAGTATTCCAGTCAGAATGCTGAAATTTCCTTAGGTAAACGCAACGGAAGTGCAAAGAGAATGTTTCATTTATAACGATAACGTCCGAGAGAGTTTTTGCCTGACGTAATAATTACTCTCGGGTGTTATCATAGTAATAGGCAATTCTGTTCATATTTTTTCTTTATCTTTGGATTAAGGGGGTATTTTGCTCATTATTCATCCCTCAACCCCATTATTTTAAGAAGACAGGGTCTTACCATAGGCGCTTGGGTCAAGGATACTGTATTTTTTCTATATAATGTATTGTCGAGGAAATTCGAACTATACTCGTAACATTTTTTTTCAGTGTACAGTATTAATTTTTAGTTTTTTGTAAACCTTTCTGCTTCATATACACTAGAATGTCACGGAAATTCGATTTTATGCACGCTTTAAAAATGACATATCCCACTGTATACTAAAAAGAAACAAGGCTTGCAACTTCATTTGCCCCTTTCCGTGCCCCAGACTCAATTTTTTCCGTTTAAAAGTTATATGCACCGCTTACCAGCTGAATTACGAATCCCCATCTCTGCAAATAATTCTTATACAATGATAAAAATCCTCAGGTATAAACTTTTCATTCATCTTATATTTTTAAATAATTATTTTCGACATTTTCTCTCGTTTTATTTTGTAATCACGGAAGTCCCCGGAATTACAACGTCCAAAACCCAAAACGGGCGGACAGAAAATTATTTGACAGCTCTAAAAATCGCAGGGATCAGAGTATTTGCCGATTTAAACTGTCTAAAACTTCTTACCTAATTACTTACTTCCGTTAAAGTTTTAACGAATCGCTAAACACTGCTCTACAAATAAAATGGTCATTTTTTACAATTAGAGTTATCTGCCCTTTAAAGTAAAATTGAATACATTTGAAAACAGATTAGACTTTTATTAAGGATCTCTGATTCTAAACCAGGAAAGATAATTCCAAAAATTAATATTTATTTTTAAAAGGCATCAATATGAGGCTTGAAAAACTTTTCATGCAACACTTTTCATTTTATTCATCTTTATAATATTATGATCCAAGGTTTATGGAAGTCTTTAAAAAGGTCTTACAAGTAGAGCAACAATCTTAAACAGTAAACTGATCTACACCTATCAGGCCGTATAATTCTTTTGAATTTTGTATTTCTACATTAGCTTTTTACTGGCATTAGCTCTACCACGGTTTTCGCTCGGTCATCTCCGTAAACTTTGACTGGCCGAGAACTTTCGGCAAACCTCGGCTGATTCCATTCCCTTCTTCAAACAAGAAAGGGGAAAAGAATAATAACAAATTGTAAAGCCTGCAAGCTATAAAAATCAAATTTTATTTATAATGAAATTAAAGAGACCTTTTTATTTATTGCTATAAAAAATACCATGTTATTAAGCATTAACAACTGCTGATTTTGCTGTTTGTTTTATCATTTTTTTAAGGTTGGAAATCTTGCAAAATTGTTAAGTCGTACGAAAATTAGATCATCAGAAAGTTATCTCCCTTGCCTTGAACAGCATTTCAACCAATGAAATAATTGAAAATTTTCTCATCATGCAATTTCTACCAATCACAAAAGAGAGGAAGTGCATAGTCCGAAGACTGTAAAAAACTTCAACTATACAATACCGTCTTCCAAGGAAGACGGTAATAAAAAGGTTGACATTTGTACCCCATAAAAGTATAAAAATAAATAAAGTTTAGAAATTAAGATTTTCTTGAATCAATCCTTATATATGAATGCTTATTAGCATGATATGAAATGAGAAGTTATGTGTGATGTCTTGCAAATCATAACAAAAGCCTTTTACATTATGTTATACATCAATGAAATAGAAGACGTAGAACACCAAATAAGTATAAAAATCACAACAATATCTCTGAATGCCCGGATACCTGTTTTTTTTAACCTAAAAGACATTTGTTGATCAGTTTGCAATTAGAATAGCATAGCTGATATTCCTATTCGCTTTTTCTGAATATATATTGGAGATTTGACAATTTTCCTTACATGTATATGATACGGTTAACTTTAATTTTTAACTTTAAAGAAATACTGTTGGTAAATTTAAATTGCTTTGTGGATTCAGAGATATTTTTATGAGTATTTTCGATGAACCTGAGGATCGGACCACCTTAACATCACATTGGTCTGGGATAAAATAATTGTAAAAGTAAATTTGCTTGCATGTATTTTGAAATTCCCATTATTACTTAACAACAGTAATTTTTTGCTCATTACTTTGTCCGGCGTCCGTCTGTCTGTAAACTTTTCTTATTTGATGCTTGAGTTTCTGATTGACAATATCTATGTGGTTTTTGGAGACCAGGTCCTCCAACAATCTTTTGGAATTCCCATGGGTACCAATTGCGCTCCGTTATTAGCAGACCTATTTTTATATTCATATGGAGCAGAATTTGTGCAAAATCTTATGCGTGAAAAGAAGAAAACACTTGCTGTGGCATTTAACTCGACATTTAGATATATCAAATCAAATGAACGTAAAAATTTAAAAATGGTAATTTCCTTTCCTACGTCGATACGATATATCCTGGTAAGCTTGAGATAAAAGATGCCACAGAGTCTGACACATACATCTAATTTCATACTTGGATATTTTACTTCAAAAAGACGTTAATGGTAATCCAACAACAAAACTATACGAGGGATTTATAGGAACTCATTTATCTTAATAAACTGTGAACAAATTATTATATGATACTGCAGAAGGATTTCTAAGAGATACAATAAATTGTACAGTCGTTTGTTGAACGCGTTCGACTGAGACGACCATTTTTCGTCACAAGTGACCTATATAGTGACGTCATTTTCACATTGTGACGTCACAAACAAGGAAAAAACTTTATTCGGTGTGTGCTATTTATAGACCTTGTGTATGGCTATGTTTGTACCGAATTTCATTCTAATCTGAGTTGTGGTTTTGTAGATATAGAGATAGTTCGCGAATTTTTTAATCACCCCTCGTATGATAAACGTGATGGCTTTAACTTTTCTATCGTCAACTTCCCTTACTTATGCAGCAATATACCTTCATCACCTGCATACGGAGTACTAGTATATATATCTCAGTTGATTCGATAAGCAAGAGCATGTTCTACGTATAAACAATTTCTAAAACGAGGTAAATTATTGACAAGCAAGTTGATGAAACAAGAATATCAGTAGTCTTGTTTAAATTCATCATTTCGTAAGTTCTATGGTCGATACAATGACCTTGTCAGCAAATACAATTTATCATTGAGTCAAATGCTGACTGACGTTTTTCATAATAATTAGTAGTCCATTGTTTATACACTGAATTGACGACGGATTTTTCTGTTATTTCCCGATCGTGACCAGGAACACACGGCGGGTGTGACTGGTCAGCAGGGGATGCTCACTCCTCCATGGCACCTGATCCCACGTCTGATGTTTCGGAGGTCCGTGTTTGCTCTGCTCCTGTTTTGTATTGTTTTATGGACTTTGAGATTGAATACTGTTCGTTATCTCCATATCCTTCTTTCATCTTCTTCTCCAGAACCACTGGGGCAATTTCAACCAATCTTGCCAAAAGCATCCTTAGGTAAAGGGGACTTAGGTATGTTCATCTGAAAGGTCACGCCTTTTTTCAAGGGGAGGTAATTAAGAAATAGTGAAATTTGGTGGCGTGTTTAAAAAAATCTTTTTCTGAAGAACTACTGAGCCAGGAAAGATGAAACTTATATGGTAGTGTAGATTCAAGATTTTTCAAAACATGACTCCCGTGGGTCGGACTGGGCCACAATTTTTTTTTACATAGGAATATAAAGGATTTTTTTTTTCTCAACAACAAGAAAGCCATGATTGGCCCTTTTTAAATGGAAGCATCCTCAGGTAGTGTAAAATTAAGTTTGTTCAAATCATTACCCCCCTCCTTTTAGGGATTAGTTGGGACCACTTTTGCATTTTTAAAAGCTTTTTCAATTCTGGATTGTTTTTTTTTGCTAGCCAGTGCGCAGGTGAACGAAATGGCCCATGGGCATCTTGTTTAAAAATAAATGTTTACAGCTCCCTTAAAACCAATATAACGTAAATTGTGAATAACGTATAATTGATTGAATATTTCATGTACATACGTCTGTATTTTTAACTTCAAAATAACAGTTTAATGATTAATGTGTTGCGTTTAATAAATGTTCTCTTTCCTCGGCATTCAAATTCCACAGCCGTTTGCTTTTTCCAGACGCAATGAAAAAATTTCTTTGAAAGAATGTCGTCCAAATAAAGTTGTCGCCCGCGTGGCGCAGTGGTTAGAGCGTTTGCTCTAGCTAGAGTCGCGAAGTAAGGAGTCAATCCTTACGTCGCGGGTTGGAATCTCAGTGTGGGACGTGGAGACCGGTCCTTCGGATGAGACCGTATAAACCGAGGTCCCGTGTCGCAGTAGGTGCTGGCACGAAAAAGATCCCTCACTGCTCAATGGCCCTTAGTGTCGAATATAAGACAATATTTGTATCGATTTCCACCGGCAAGTGATGGCGTCTCCATATGAGTGAAAAATTCCCGATAGGAGCGTTAAACAACATACAATTAATAAATCAATCCATATAAAGTTATACAATATTTATAATGTCTAGGAAGGTAAGCCAGCTAAACATAAATATCCTTAATTAGCTCTTTGAGTGAAGGTGATTACTTCATCATTACATCCAACTGAATTCCAACAACTTCCCGATGTAGCACTGATTTTCGTAAACTTAGGCGGCCAAATCATCAACGTCATTGCACCTTATGCTATTTTTGATGGTTCTTTTGAATTACAGAACTTTCACCCAGATTTACTAGTTTATCAAGATTCATGGTCAACGTGTTTGCTTCGAGAAAGGACTTTATCTATCAAATATGGTAGTGTCACATTGTCCTATGAACGACGTCGACAGAATAACCATTAGTCCGAAAAATCTGACGTTTTTCTGGCTTTTTTACTATTTTGATATTTTACATGCCAGGAAAACGTCAGAACCGGCGCCATTACGAAAACTGGGAATTTCACCGTCTCCACCCGAAGTTGATTTTCTATACTTGGGAACCGAAATAGATGCCGAAATCACAATTTATCAATGGCACAATGCTCCTAGAACTCACCAATATCGATGAATAGAAATTACCACTCCACATTCCGATTCAGAACTTGCACGATTTTAAAATGCACGAAATGAAAACAAATCCCAACAACAGTCAGAGAAAATGTGTTCATCGGATTATATTATTTCATAAACGAAACGTAAAAACAATGTTGGTGAGTACTAAAGATGTTGTACTATTGATAAAATGTGAATTCAGCATTTAATTTGGTTTACAAGTATCGAAAATCAACCTCTGAATGCCGCCCCCAGTTGGAGGCGGCGATTTCCCAGTTTTTGTAATGGCGCCGGTTCTGACGTTTTCCTGGCATGTAAAATATCAAAATCATAAAAAAGCCAGAAAAACGTCAGATTTTTCGGACTAAATAACCATGAGTGACACTCATTATAAGCAAGATGTTTCCCCCCTGATTTTAAGAGTCCATGTTGATCCATTAAATCCTTAAATCGTGGAACCTCATTGTTCCTTTAATTGGTTTCAGTTTCTGCAAGATTAACTGTTATTGTTTCTCCCGACAAACACTTTTCTCAACATATACATGTGAAAACAAAACTTCAGTAATCGTCGAGTAAATTGCCCAGTTGAAGAATTCTTCAGGATCTTGAATCGCTGCTGCTACTCGGTTAACGGCCTGACCGCTTAATAATCCATCGCAAGGCCCTTTCCCGTGGACTGATCTAAAATACTAGTAGTTCCAGAAGACCTTTAAACTGTACTTTGCATAATGTTCTACCACAAAATTGAAATTTGTTTTGTTGCGGTATTGACTAGATGGATTTTCTGTCCAGTAGTGGACACACAGTTTGACCACGGAGACACAGCTTTAAAGCTGGGGATAAGAGCACCCAAGAATGAGCAAACGGCTCTGGTAGAGTGTGACATTTCATCTGAGATTATTGCAACACTGGGCATTCTCAAACAAGAGGCCCACGGGCCTTATAGGTCACCTGAGTATCATGCAACAACTTTCAAACAATTAAAATTGGTTCGTGTTTTAAACCAGAGGCCATGAAATTCACAGTTCACAATTTTGAAAAAGGCACCATTGCTTATCATAATTACAAACTTATTATGCTTACTCTATTTACCTAATACCCAGATGTAGATCAGAGTAACAAAGAGAAAATGCACTTCCACTTTATAACCAGTTGTGCACCTCACCCCAAAGGAACCACTGACCCTTGGGTCACATACTTCAAAATTTTGCAAATTTTATCATAAAATGGTTGATTAATACTAAAGAGCAGATTTCAAAGCATTAATTTATTTTCAGATTATGACCCCCCCCCCCCCCCCCCCCCCGACCCAGGGGGCATAAAAATAACCATTTTGCTAGATGCACTTTCTTCATCATAAATATATATACTTGGATCATTGGCATAAAACCCAGGAGCAAAGGAAAAGATTTTCAAAGAATTAATGCATTTTCACTATATAATCAATAGAGCCCCACCTTAATACCAGAACCCCTGATCCTGGGGCCATAAAATTCACAATTTTGGGAGAGGCACTCTTTCTTAACATAACTATGAACTTAATTAGTTTATTTAATACCCAGAAGTAGAGTAAAAGATTTTCAAATAATTAATGCATTTTCACTATCTGATCATTAGAGCCCCGCCCTTACACCAGAACCCCTGACCCTGGGGCCATAAAATTCACAATTTTGGAAGTGGCACTCTTGCTCATCATAACTATGTGTTTAGTTAGTTCATTTAATACCCAGAAGCAGAGTAAAAGATTTTCAGAGAATAAATGCATTTTCACTATATGATCAATAGAGCCCCGCCCTAACACCAGAACCCCCCTGACCCTGGGGCCATAAAATTCACAATTTTGGAAGAGGCACTCTTGCTTAACATAACTACATGTATGTGTTTAGTTAGTTCATTTAATACCCAGAAGCAGAGAAGAAGATTTTCAAAGAATAAATGCATTTTCACTATATGATCAATAGAGCCCCGCCCTAACACCAGAACCCCTGACCCTGGGGCCATAAAATTCACAATTTTGGAAGAGGCACTTTTGCTCAACATAACTATGTACCTAGTTAGTTTACTTAATACCAAACAGCAGAGAATAAGTTTTTCAAAGAAATAATGCATTTTCACTATATAATCTACATAGCCCCGCCCTAGCACAAAAACCCCTGACCCTGGGGCCATGCATTTCACAATTTTGGTAGAGGACTCAATGCTCATTACATTCATGCCAACAGTTTGCGTGCTTGATGTCCAGGAGTAAAGAAAAAGATTTTTAAAGATAGCAATAATTTTGGTGGTTTTGGCCCCACCCCTCAGGCCCCAGGGGGGCGGGGACCATAAAATACACAATTTTTGTTCCCCTTTACCCATTAATGCTGTATATCAAATTTGGTTGAAATTGGTTCAGTGGTTTCAGAGAAGAAGCTGAAAATGTTCGAATGTTAACACACGACGGACGACGAAGTACAAAAACAGATAGCAATAGGTCACCTGAGTAAATCAGGTGACCTAAAAAAGGTGGTATTGTGTTGTTACAGGGCACTGAAAAGTTTAATTTCTTGATTTTTGCCTGGTTCCTCTATTTTATTATTTTGGATACGTCTTAGTATACATAATACAAGCAAATTCAAAGAATTGTGGTCCCCCGCTTTCGGTGTCTTTGTGGATGGGATGTCATTTTTTATGACACATTGTGTCTAATATGAACACCCTATCATATGTCATTTATTTAGAAATTATCACTGAAGTTGATTTTTTTTAAACATATGGTCAGTTGTGAAGGTCAAGGGGTAAGAATTCATAGCATGCTTAGAAATATCTTGTCACAGGTAATGCACATGTCAAATATGAAAGTCCTATCTCTTCTCAATATAAGGAACAAGATGTGTTTGTGAAACACAGATGACCTCGTATGGCAACATAACAAAGATTTACATTTCTTAATTCAAATGAAATATATTTGATATTACCCAAAGTAGGGTTTTCAGACAAGAAATACGATTGTGAAATACAAAATCCCACCCCCCTGTTCAAAAGAAAGTTATGGCCAAGGATACGTTTTTGAAAGGTAGGTCAAACTCCAAGGTGAAAGGAACTGAGTTGTTGATTTCTTTAAAAAGGTCACAAGTAATACATATGTGAAGGATGAAAACTTTAACCTTAACCGTTCAATAGTTATGACCAAGGTAAAAGTTTTGGAAAAGTAAGTCAATCTCCAAGGTCAAGGTCAAAGGGTCAAAGTTCTTGGTATCCAATGAAAGGTCTTCTCATAAGGATTACATATGTGAAGTACGAAAAGCCTTAGCCCTTACCGTTCAAATGTTATGGTCAAGGTTATACTTTTTTTTTCAAAAGTACGGAAATCACCAAGGTCAAAGTCAAAATGTCAGAATGGTTGGTATCCAATGAAAGGCCTTGCCACAAAAAATACATATGTGAAATATGTAAGGCCAAAATAAAAAATATCTTTGTTTCCCCTAACGCGACCGACCCAACTAAAACGGGCCGACTGAAAAGATTTTTTAAATAAGGTGATTCAAAATTTTTTTTATTGTCAACCAAGTTTTATAAAACACGATTTCATCAAAATCAGCTTTTATCAGAATGGTCGACATTGTTCTACTGTGTGGTTTTCAAGCATTTGATGGAAACAAAAATGGCGCCCAGATGTGATTACAGAGAAGTAGTTCTTCATAAAACAACGGCGATTTCTCAATCTTATGCCTTTAGCTAACTACAATTCTTCACTCTTGAAACAATTAGATAATCAAATTTACCAAGACTGATTAAGAGTGTTTCGGAGGTGTCTTGGCGTCTTCATGTGAGTGAATAAATTTTCAGAAAGGACGGTAAACAACGAACAAACAAATCTGTCTGTTGAATTTCAGGTACATAATACATGGAAAGGCCAGCCTCATGAGCAGATGAGGGGCCCACCTAGTGAACACATCATTCAATTTCACTGCATTTTATTTATAATTAATTTGAGTTTTGATCTAATAAATAATTCATCTATGTTCCTATGTTAACTATCTGCCATTATGGAATCACAGGAGTTGTGATAACTATGTGTACATATTCATCATGATAAATATAATTCAGTTGTACTTTTTCATGCCTTTATTTACGGGTTAAACTTCGTGACTATGACATTGTTTTATATAGCATTTTCATCATTTGTAGATTCGGTTTGGTCCATTTAAAATATTGTCTAAATACTCTTTTCACTTTTGAAATCATAATTCAGCTTCCTGAGACGTCCAGTGTCATTCTACTCTAAATCCATTCATTACTTTCAAATGAAAGTACAATAAACAACAAACACACCATTTGGACATAGCAACGACAGGCAGTAGCTTTATTTGTGCAGTGTACATAACATATGCAAAATATGAAAATCAATTTGTATATACAAGTTTATGTTGGATTGAATAAATCATGATAAAATTTAAACTTTATCGTGCTCTACGTGTCGTCCTAAACTGGTATTTAAACCACTATTCACCTCTTATATAGCCTTGCTAACGAGACCGGTTCTAAAGAACCACGTGATATACACCAGGTATTCGAATGAAAACCTTGTAATTCCGAAAAAGTAATTCATTATCACACCAAGTAGAAATTGATTTCTGTCTAATTCGTTCCTCAAACGAAAGAAATCATATTATTCTTTAATTAGGCTATTGAAGATTGGTTGTTTTTTTTGCTTTTAATCCCTTTGAGATTTGTGGGACGACATTTGAACATTTCCCCATTGCTCCAAATTTAGACGTACAACGCACTTTTTTGCCATTAAGAAGGGATCTTTTTGAGCCAACATTTTCTGCGATACTGGACAAAAGTTTTTATGATCCCTTTTGAAGGACCGTTTTCAACGTTCCTCATTGGTATTTAAACCTGCGACTAAAAATTAGCCACTTATGTCTTCACTCCAAAGCAAAATGCTCTAGAAACACTGTAAATCTCATGGCCCTCAAAAAAGTACAATGACTGTTTATAAGCACTGGAGGATGATTGAAGGTTTGAAAAAATATACTCGGATGTCCAGTCTTTGCGTATTTGAGAATCTTGTCTTTTTTTTATTCGATTTATATAAACGTACTCTGGCGTGAGATATTTCACAAGTTCATCTAAATTACAGTTGTGAATTAATTAATCATAAATTTTGCTTTTAAACGGCATATGTATGATACTTAGTATTTTGTTTACAAATCACTTTCTTTTGTACTTTTCTTATTTATAAATGTAATTTTCCATTAAATTTTAGAATGCATTTTCAAAGCTGCTGTCAGAAAATAAAATTGTTTACCTACCTACCGACCCAACTTGAAAATTTAGGGTCGGGTTAGGGGAAACAAAGATAATTTTAATTCCGGCCTAAGTCCTAGTTTCTACCATTCAAAAGATATGGTCAAGGTTAAAGTTTTTTCATAAGTACGGAAATCTCCAAGGTCAAAAGGTCAAAGTTGTTGGTATCCAATGAAAGGTCTTGCAACAAAAAATACATATGTGCAAAAATGTGAAGTCCTACATGTAGTATCTACTGTTCAAAAATTGTGGCCATGGTCAAAGTTTTTGAAAATTAGGTCAATCTCCATGATCAAGGTCAAAGGGTCAAAGTTCTTGGTATCCAATGAAAGGTCTTCTCATAAGGATTACATATGTGAAGTACGAAAAGCCTTAGCCCTTACCGTTCAAAAGTTATAGTCAAGGTAAAAGTTTTTTCATAGGTCTCTATGGTCAAGGTTAAAAGGTCAAAATTGTTGGTATCCAATGAAAGGCCTTGATACAAAAAATGCATATGTGAAATATGAAATTCCTACTTTCTACTATTCAAAAGACATGGCCAAAGTAAGAGTTTGGATTTTTTTGTGTAAAAGTGGGTCAAACTCCAAGGTCTAGGTCAAAGGTCAAATATGGTGGTACCCAAAGAAAGGTCTTCTCACAAGGGACACACAAGTGAAATATGAAAGTCATAGCTCACTCAATCAAAAATAATGGGCAAGGTTAAAGTTTTTTGTGACGGACGGACAGACGAAAGAGATTAAATGTCCCCTCGCTTTCGCTAAAGCGGGGGACAATAAAGAAGGCAATAAATTGTTATTTTATTCATTATGGTTTTATTTTGATCGGGATTGGTCCAAAATGAATTTATTTTTCAATTTGCCATTTCATTTCAATTTCTTGCCAAAAAGACCGAGACTAGTCAAAATTCATATATACTTTGATCATTAGTAAACTTTAAGTGAATCATCGTGCATACGTACAGATATTTCTCCATCAGATAATAAAGGCTTGTCATAATTTTTAATTGTTATACCACCAACCTTTCACTTGCTTTGACTTCGAATTAAAGTCATGACACTCCTTAGGTTCATAAACAGTACCTGTATCAGGTTCAAATGAACAATCTTTGTATCAAGTACGAGCTCCTAGTATTTATACATTGTTAAGTTAAAGTCTTAAAAAAATAATTTTACACTATTCTGCCTGTAACTTTGAACTTGCTGCATTGACACTGGATTAAAATAAGAACTTTCCTTATTTCAAAAACAATACCTGTACCAATTCTTTTCCAAATAAAGTTTTAGCCAAGACTTGTTTTTTTCTTTTTTCTACCAGTGACCTTGAAATCACCAAAATGACCTTGGATAAAGGTCAAGGCATATTCTTTGATCATAAGCAATATCTGTACCGAGTATGAGCTTCCACTGACTCTCCATTACAAAGTCATGTTATGTCATACCTATTTTCTACTAGTAACCTTGAACTAAATGGAATGACTGGATAAGATCATGACACATTTTTGGGTCATAAGCAATCCCTGTACCAGGTTTGAGCTTCCAGTGATTCTTTCTACAAAGTTATGACCCAGACAAAAATTTCATACTTTCAGGCCAGTGACCTAGAACTTGCAGGAATGACCTTGTGTCAGATCAGGACTCACTGTCGGGTCATTACAAGCAAGGTCTATAACAAGTATAAGCTTCCAATGTTGAAAGGGGTTTTAACCTTGACTCTTGGCCTAGAAACTTTGTTCAAGGTCACTACACATCCATGTGGCACTCTGTGAGAGAAGTATTAGCCACATTGGACCAAGGGGAGAAAGCATATGCTCTGGACAAGGATTCACAATAAAAAAAATTACCTCCCTTTCTGTTAAGTTTAGATATTCAGACAAGCACTGATTTACCTCTCTTGATATTTTTGCTTTAAAATCCAATCTTTAACTTTTTTAAATTAAAAAATATAATATAAATATAATATACAGATACAATAAAAAACAGTCATAAAAAATAACGTAGTATATGTAAAGTTGTACAATAATGTAGTAACACAACTTTGAGTGATCTGCTGTGGATGTCATATGAGTTATCCTTAATGAGTTATGTACTCAGCATGGTACACTGAATCCTGAGAATTAAGCTGTTTACTGTGTCCATCACTTTGTAGATATTAGTACATACTCAACTCTGTCCATTGGATTCTGTGAGTAAAGCTATTTAGTGTGTCCATCACTTTGTAGATTAACAATGTACTCAGCACGATCCAATGAATTATGTCAGTAAAGCTATTTAGTGTGTCCATCACATTGTAGATATAAGTGTGTCCATCACTTTGTAGATATATAACAATGTTCTCAGCAAGGTCCATTGAATTCTGTCAGTTAAGCTATTTAGTGTGCCCATCACTTTGAAGATATATAATAAATTAATGTACTAAGCACTATCCATTGAATTCTTTGAGTTGAGTTATTTAGAGTGTCCATCACTTGCAGTCCAAACCTTAAATTACTCTCTGCACTATTGTTGAAGCATATTTGTCTGATATAAAAAAAACATGAAATTGATAGCAGTCTGCCTGTAAAAAAAAGAAATCACAAGGACACAACATAAATATAAATAAAAACTAAATAAATGAAAAATAGCTAACATATTTATACAGAATAGAAGGATTTTGCAGAGCTTGTACATGTGTCTTACCTTTATTTTCAGGTCCCATAGTTGATCTCTTTGGAGTCTTGAGGAATCATGTTGATCTGCTTTTGGAAACAGGATCAATGCCAGCATAACCGTCTGCCTATTAACAAAAAGACACTAAGAATTCAAGCAAGGAGAGAGTCAAAATCTCCTCTAATTCACATAATGCAAGGTCTAGAGCTTTACATGCATCTGATCTGACTTTGAACCATCAATGTTTAGGTTAGACAGTAGTAAGTCCTTACTTTCCACATTCTTGTTAACTGATTGAGATCAGTCTCATCTTCTACTTGTTAACAAAGGAAATCCAAAGATAATGAAAAAAACATGAACAAAAATACCTTGTGCCAAAATGTTCACCTGAGTCACCTTGACTTCGTCATCAAAAGAAAAATTCTTAAT
Organism: Saccostrea glomerata; assembly: GCA_003671525.1. Classification (NCBI taxonomy): domain Eukaryota; kingdom Metazoa; phylum Mollusca; class Bivalvia; order Ostreida; family Ostreidae; genus Saccostrea; species Saccostrea glomerata. Next base: position 609,875 of record PRKT01000282.1, read on the forward strand.
TCATATATTTTTTTTAACTAATCTTAGTCCAAATGGATCATGATGTAACGTAATTTGAAACAACACATCATCGGGATGCCTTATTGTTATTGCAACACAGTCTTGCTGTTGTGCAGCAGAAGTAAATCCCCCTGGACCTATGATTTGATAAGTGTATAAAGAAAATTTGTAAATTGCAAAAAATCTTTTTACCCACTCCTTAATCAGATATTGGCTGCTGTACAAAGCTTGGCAATAGACTCTTCTTTTTCTTCACTTGGTCATGCAGCACTGGTCCTCTTCCCTTGTCAAATTCCTTGAAAATACTTGATGGAGAGATTTAAGATAAGCAATAATACAAAGCAATGTAATAATCACAGAAATTCAAATGAACATAATCATTACAACATTATTAGCTTGAGAATCAAAAAGCAAATAAAGACAATAATTATTGTCTTTATTTGCTTTTTGATTCTCAAGCTAATAATGTTGTAATGATTATGTTCATTTGAATTTCTGTGATTATTACTTTGCTTTGTATTATTGCTTATAAGGTTATGTTAGCTAAGAATAAGGTGGAATATTGGGGCAAGGAGAGGAAAGCAAAGTTACTTTAGAGTAGAGAGGACAAAGATATGTCAGAAATAATTAAATAAAAAATACTTGTAAGACTCCTGCCTGTTAAAGTGTGTCATGATGAAGTTCCATAGGTAAAAAAGAAGTAAAGTCTGATTCTTACGAGTATTCTCCTCATGGCTGCAGCGGAATGGGAAAGGGACTCTTCCTCACTTAGAATTCCTAGTCTGAGTCTTAACTTTCTTCTGCTTAAAAAGATAAAACAGAGACATAAAAGGGGAAACACTTGCACTTCATACCAAGGGAGAAGCTTCAATAAAAAGCAGCTTGTTGCTTACCACTTTTGAAACATAATACTTGCAAAGCACAGACAGGAATAGACTCTTCTTATATTAATGACCTTGGTCCTCCATTGTTGTTCCTCTTCTGGATAAAAATTAACAAACACCAAAAGGGGATCACTTGCACTTCATACCAAGTGAGAAGATTTCTAAAATAAACTAGTGGCCAATGGGCAATATGCTCACCTAAGCATATTGGCTAGTAAATGACAAATTAGTCCAGTATTGAAAAGTATAAAATTTAGGAAGAGGAGAAGGGGGCTTGAATAACTACCTGGAGACATTTTCATATCAATAACAATGGCTTAGCTGTTCTTGAACATAAAATTTTTTCCTATATATTCCTTTGTTAAAATTTTATCCCCATTGATGCCCCTCCCTGCCCCTTGGGGCGAGACAAAATTTTTAAAATTGTCGTCATTGCTCTATATAATCTTAAGGAATTATACTATACGCGAGAATGAAATTTTCGCGACCATACCGTCTCGCGTAATAATGTGAAAATAAAGTTCTTGCGAATAAAAAGTGATTTACAGTATTCCCCTGTCCATTTTTATCCACCATTGGGGCCCTGCCCTACACCTGGGAGTCATGATTTGAACAAATTTAACTTAAATCTACACTACATGAAGATGCTACCGTATACATATCACCAGTCATGACATATTTGTTTCTGAGAAGATTTCTAAAAATATTTCCAATTTAATCCAATGTAAAACTTTGATTGTCCAATATGGCCCAAACCTTTTCCCCGTAGACATGATTTGAACAAAATGATATCTTCACTACCAAAAAGGATGATTTGCTAATTGCTATCAATATAACTAATTGTGGCTTGAGAAAAATAAGTATATCACTACATACTGTAGATTCCTAAATATGTGCGTGGAATTAATTTTTGCTTAATTTCTTGAGAAGCATCACATACAAAATTAAATTACTCGCCTTTATTTTTATGGCGCTGAAATCTATTAAAAGTCTCTTAACCAACCATGCATTTGCGAATTATTATTCTTGTGATTTGACGGTGAAAAGCCTATTCGCGATAATTACTCGCGAAAAATAAGGAATCTACGACACCAACATGGGGTCTTGATTTGACTAATTTTGAATCTACACTACCTGAGGATGATGCCACATAAGTGTTTCTTTCCTGTCTCAGTGGTTCTTGAAAAGAAGATTTTTAAAAGATGTCCCTAATTTTTCTCTTATTTGTAGTAATCTTCCATTTGAAGAGGGAGTGGGCCTTCATTTGAATAAACTTAAATCCCATAATGGCATTTAACCAAGGATACTCTTTGCCAAGTTTCGTTGAATTCGACCAAAGATGAAAATGTGAAATTTTACAAACAAGAGGCCCATGGGCCACATCGCTCACCTGAGAAGCTTTGACCATTCTGTTCTTTACCAGATTTCCCCCTTGTAACACATATTGTGACCCCACCCTACCCCACTGATAAAAATTTAGAAAATTTGAATTCTACACTATCCCAGGATGCTTCCACATAAGTTTCAGCTTATCTGGCCCAGTGGTTCTTAAGAAGAAAATTTTCAAAGATTTTTCCTATATGTTTCTATGTAAAACTTTGATTCGCCATTGTGGCCCCTCCCTACCCCCCGTGGTCATGATTTGAACAATTTAGAATCTACACTACCCCAGGATGCTTCCATGTTTTAGCTTTTCTGGCCCAGTGGTTCTTGAGCAGAAGATTTTCAAAGATTTTTCCTATATAATTCTATGTAAAAATTTGATTCCCCTTTGTGGCCCCAACCAACCGCCGGGGGTCATGATTTGAACAATTTAGAATCTACACTACCCCAGGATGCTTCAACAGAAGTTTCAGCTTTTCTGGCCAGTGGTTCTTGAGAAGATTTTTTAATAACCCCACCCTAGTTTTGTCTTTTCTTGATTATCTCCCCTTGTGAGGGGACTTGGCCCTTCATTTTAATAATTTTAATTCCCCTTCACTCAAGAATGCTTGGTACCAAGTTTGGTCAAAATTGGCCCAGTGGTTCTTGAGAAGAAGTCAAAAATGTGAAAAGTTTACAGATGGACGGACGGACAGACGACGGACAAAATGTGATCAGAAAAGCTCACTTTAGCCTTTGGCTCAGGTGAGCTAAAAAGATGACAAAGACATAAAATGAACAAAGGTTCACTTCTTTTAAAAACCAGCACTTATATCAATTGATTCTCCTACTAAATTGGGTTTGTGATCAGGAGAGATCCTATATGAGATGTTTACAAATACTTTTGAGACTCATCTTCCCGTGCGTCCTTGCGAACTTAGCCTGGGACAAAATGATACCCAGTATCCGTCTGCTTCCACGTGGAGGCATCGCATAGGACTTGTTGTGGAGAGGCTATGTACTGGCAGGGGAAGTCATTAGAACTTCTTCCCCCTTTTCGCATTGCTGCTAGCCAGCGGTGATGGCTGAAAGCGAGAGGTGACAAGCACACAGACACTAACACCAACACACTAGACGCGTCACACAACATTTAGCAGACGTTAGTAGTTTTAGTATCTTGTTACTTGTTCAGGGTTCTCCATTGTTTGAAATTTTACTGTGTTGCAGAGTTTAGGCAAAGCACTAAAATTTCACGGTATTTTAGCAATCAAATTTGCAACGGACTCACTATTCATTATAATTACTTAAGAATACATGCACACAATTAAAAAAAAAAAATCACCAATTCGTTACAAAAATAGTATGGTCGAACATATTAGCACATGTTGTGAAATGCAGAGAAAATTCTTGTCTAGAAAGTTGAACTACTTACAATTTTTTAAAGCAAATTTGTCATAATTTTTTTGTCAATTATATTGATCGAATTAAGGAATTACAAAAAAAGAGACTTCGGAACAGTAAAATACTTTTAAAAGTTCCCTGAAAATTGAAAAGTATTTATTTACATCAAGTAAATGATTTTGGTACAGTGTTATGTTTGATTTACATTGCAAACATAATTCTAGAGCCATGGCTCTAAAGAAAAGACATTTAAATATATTTTTAAAAATAATACTTAGTCTAATGTACTTTAATTGCAACTATACTAGTACCAATAAAGCGTTACATGGAAGTTTGAAATCCAATTTTTTGTCTTTGTTCCTTCATGCTTCAAGTCCATTGAGGGTCTAGGAAATAACTGATTATGCAAGGTGAAAGCATAATAAAGTGATCTAGATATCGTATAGAATTGAAAGATGGTAGAATTTTCGATCAATTATGTTTCAGATAGAGAGAATTTGTATGTTTCAATTCTTTTTTATTATCACAGATCTTATTGTGTCCGCAAAATTTTTAATGTGTCGCACAGATAAAATTTGAATCTTTACTGTGTCGGAGAACATTTTTCTGAGTTGGGACCAACACAGTAAAACAGCTCATGAGAACCCTGCTTGTTAGGGTGTTAATTATGCAAACCTATCCACCAAAAGCATTAATCATGCACTAACTAAGAAATACCTTAATTGCAATAATAACCTACACTCCTCTAAGCTGTCTAACTATCAAACTAAAGCCTACTTACTAACTCAAACTACAACACAACTGCATCTACCGGAAATACTATACAAACTAAACCTAAGACTAAGAAACACCTTTGTAACGCTACTTACAACTACTATACAGCCCATACTTTCTGAATGCAGCAGAAAACACTCCAGACTGACCTTCAGAGGTGGCTATCTCTGCTTCCTGTCAATTCAAACTCAAGAGGTCAAAGCCTGAAAAAGCCAACATCAATTGGAAGGCCATAATATTGGGAAAAGGTGCCCAGAGATCAAGTATGAATATTACCGCACTTTCTGCTCATGACCGCTGTTAAATGGGAGAGGGACTGCTCTTCACTTCAGGATCCTGATCAGCCTCAAATTTCTTCTGCTAAAAAAGAGAGAAAACAGACACATCAAAGGAGATCACTTACATTCCCTAACAAATGACAAACTTAATTTAAATAATCAATTTGTTAATTACAACCTTGAGCCATATTGGTTGCTGCATAGAGATGGGAAATGGACTCATCTCGTCTTCCTCTTTGGTCGACCTTGCTCCTCCATCGTTGTTCCTCTTCCGAGTCCCTGAAAGTATAAAACTGGCACAATGTTAGTAAAACTTCAAAAGAATGCAACAAATCACAAAAAGTTACTTACCACTTTGGGCCATGTTGGCTGCTGTATAGAGATGGGAAATGGACTGGTCATCTCGTCTTCCTCTGTTAGTCGACCTTGCTCCTCCATCGTTGTTCCTCTTCCGAGTCCCTTAAAGTATAAAACTGGCACAATGTTAGTAAAACTTCAAAAGAATGCAACAAATCACAAAAAGTTAATTACCACTTTGGGCCATGTTGGCTGCTGTATAGAGATGGGAAATGGACTCGTCATCTCGTCTTCCTCTGTTGGTCGACCTTGCTCCTCCATCGTTAATCCTCTTCCGAGTCCCTGAAAGTATAAAACTGGCACAATGTTAGTAAAACTTCAAAAGAATGCAACAAATCACGAAAAGTTACTTACCACTTTGGGCCATGTTGGCTGCTGTATAGAGATGGGAAATGGACTCGTCATCTCGTCTTCCTCTGTTGGTCGACCTTGCTCCTCCATCATTGTTCCTCTTCCTAGTCCCTGAAAGTATAAAACTGGCACAATGTTAGTAAAACTTTAAAAGAATGCAACAGATCACGAAAAGTTACTTACCACTTTGGACCATGTTGGCTGCTGTACAGAGATGGGAAATTGACTCGTCATCTCGTCTTCTTCTGTTGGTCCACCTTGCTCCTCCATCGTTGTTCCTCTTCCGAGTCCCTGAAAGTATTAAACTGGCACAATGTTAGTAAAACTTCAAAAGAATGCAACAAATCACGAAAAGTTACTTACCACTTTGGGCCATGTTGGCTGCTGTATAGAGATGGGAAATGGACTCGTCATCTCGTCTTCCTCTGTTAGTCGACCCTGCTCCTCCATCTTTGTTCCTCTTCCCAGTCTCTGAAAGTATAAAACTGGCACAATGTTAGTAAAACTTCAAAAGAATGCAACAAATCACAAAAAGTTACTTACCACTTTGGGCCATGTTGGCTGCTGTATAGAGATGGGAAATAGACTTGTCATCTCGTCTTCCTCTGTAGGTTGACCCTGCTCCTCCATTGTTAATCCTCTTCCAAGTCCCTGAAAGTATAAAACTGGCACAATGTTAGTAAAACTTCAAAAGAATGCAACAAATCACGAAAAGTTACTTACCACTGTGGGCCATGTTGGCTGCTGTATAGAGATGGGAAATGGACTCGTCATCTCGTCTTCTTCTGTTGGTTGACCCTGCTCCTCCATCATTGTTCCTCTTCCAAGTCCCTGAAAGTATGAAACTGGCACAATGTTAGTAAAACTTTAAAAGAATGCAACAAATCACAAAAAGTTACTTACCACTTTGGGCCATGTTGGCTGCTGTATAGAGATGGGAAATGGACTCGTCATCTCGTCTTCCTCTGTAGGTCGACCCTGCTCCTCCATGGTTAATCCTCTTTCGAGTCACTGAAAGTATAAAACTGGCACAATGTTAGTAAAACTTCAAAAGAATGCAACAAATCACGAAAAGTTACTTACCACTTTGGGCCATTTTGGCTGCTGTATAGAGATGGGAAATGGACTCATCATCTCGTCTTCTTCTGTTGGTCGACCCTGCTCCTCTATCGTTGTTCCTCTTCCGAGTACCTGAAAGTATAAACTGGCACAAGATTAGTTAAGACTTCAAAACAATGCAACAAATTACAAAAATTCAAGTGAATAAAATCAGTACAACACAATTCGTTGAAAAATCAGAAAACAATGACAGTGAATCCAGGAAGGCGTATGAGGGGGAAAGGGAAGGGGATGGTTAGTTATGTTAGAGTCAGCAGGGGCCAGAGGGTAGGGGAAAGAAGGGAGAAAATCAAAAATACTTCCATATAAGCTTCCTTTACTGTTGCTGTGGCTTCTGGTGATGTTTCTTCTGAACTGACTCTCAGCATTTCTGCTTCCTGTCAATTCAAAATCAATAGGTCAAAGCCTGACAAAGCCAACATCAATTGGAAAGCCAAAATACTGGGAAAAGGTACAAAGAGGTCAAGTATGAATCTTACCCCATTTTCTGCTCATGAATGCTGTTAAATGGGAAAGGGACTGCTCCTCACTTCAGGATCCTGGTCAGCCTCAAATTTCTTCTGCTCTTATAAAGAGAAAACAGACACATCATAGGGGAGACATTCTCATTTCACATGAAGTA
>PRKT01000282.1:628636-631136 GCA_003671525.1 Saccostrea glomerata
TGGGGGGGGGGGGGGGCTATATAAATTATATAGTGAAAATATATTATTTCTTTGAAAATCTTCACCTCCGCTCCTAGGTATTAAGTTAACTAACTTAGTACATAGTTATGATGAGCAAGAGTGCTTCTTCCAAATTTGAGAATTTTATGGTCCCGGGATCAGGGGTTCTGGTGTTAGGACGGGACTCTATTGATTATAAAGTGAAAATGGATTAATTCTTTGAAAATCTTCTGCTCTGCTCCTGGGTATCAAATAAACCAACTAAGTACATAGTTATGATGAGCAAGAGTGCCTTTTCCAAAATTGTGAAATTTATGGCTCCAGGGTCAGGGTTTCTGGTGTTAGGGCGGGGCTCTAATGATTATATAGTTAAAATACAATTATTCTTTCAAAATCTTCTTCTCGGCTCCTAAGTTTTAAATAAACTTAGTATAGTTATAAAACCTCAACCAAATTTGTGATTTTCATGGCCCCGGTGTCAGGGGATTTGCCATTTGGTTTAAAGAGGGGGGGGGTCTTTTGATTATATAGTGAAAATACATTAATTCTTTGAAAATTGTTTCTTTTGCACCTGGGTATTATGCTAATGATCCAAGTTATATAATAATGATGAGCAAGAGTGCCTCTTCCAAAATGGTTAATTTCATGCCCCCTGGGTCAGGGGTATCGGAAAGGGGGCAGAGTAAGCATGCTTAGTTTGTAGTTATGAAGAGCAATGGTGCCTCTTTCAAAATTGTGAATTTCACTGCCGCTGGTTTAAAACACGAACCAAATTTAATTGTTGGAAAGTTGTTACATGATACTCAGGTGACCAATAAGGCCCGTGGGCCTCTTGTTGAAATACGTTACTGCATTTATATGTCGTCTTCCAGCAAAAAAAAAAAATACATGTATTTTTATATTAGATACAAGTTTGCACGATGAAAGGTGCATGCATGTCGAACATAGGAAGACAATGAGAATTCAGAGAGAAAAGAGACAGCAATCCTGTGAAAAGAGATGAATACCTAGCAAAAAGACGAGAAAAGTATCGTTCTGATTTGAAAGATAGAAAGCGTAAAACAAAGACCAACTAACGGAAAGAGAAAAGAGAAGCATACGACGTAAATGGAAAACAACAAGAAATCTGTGGGCCAATGCTCACTAGTAATACCCCCGCTCTGATGAAAATAAGCACTTTCATGTTAGTATACACAAGTTCAGTTACAGACAGATGCACAGAAAAATATGAAGTTGACATCAGATTCATATCAAAATCCTACTATATGGCATGCGTCAACAAAGAGTGTACTAAAAGTTTTAGCATCTGCTAATGAGATATCTGTGGCGAAGATTTGTTATATATGAAACGGACAGATGCACAGACAAACAGGAAATTGACATCAGATTTCAACAAAAATCCATCCCACCATATGGCATGCCTCAGAGAAAATTGTGTTAAAATTTCAAGCATGTGCGATGAGAAGTTGCTGAGAAAACTGCGACGAAACTTTATGTACGAAACGGACAGACGTACAGACAAACAGGAAGTTGACATCAGATTTTAACAAAAATGTATCCCACCATATGGCATGCCTCAGAGAAGATCGTGTTAAAATTTCAAGCATCTGGGATGAGTAGTTGCTGAGAAAACTGCGACGAAACTTTGTTAGGGACGGACACATGGGCACATAGACAGACAGCCACACACAAGGTTAAAACAGAATACCCCCCCCCCTGTCCTTCGGAGCGGGGGTATAAAAAAAGGGAGACTACTGAAAAAGAAAGAAAATTCTCTACAATCTCCCAAACCTAACTCCACCTGCTTCACCTGAAAATGAGATTAGAGCCCAGGTACCTACTCACCAAAAAATCTCTGCAGACAGAAAAAAAAGAAGAGGTCAGTTGCAGAATGCTACAGAGACAATAAGATTCTCAAACACCAATTAAGAAGCTTGTCCAAAAGGTTGCAATATACAAAATGAGATTGTATAGACAGAAGAAGAAAAAGCCAGATCAACCAGAAACTCCTAGAACAAAGACCAGAAGTATTCTAAAATACTGGTCAGCATCTAAACATCAAAAAGATATGCATCGAGAAAGAGTGTAGAGAACTTTGAACTTCCATTATGCAATGTCTGACCTACAAAATAGGAAATAGTTGGAGGAAAAAATCAATAGAAGAACATTTAAATGGAAAAATAATGAAAAACTATGGATTACGAGGGCCGTTTAAAAATTACGCGGACTGTGCTATTATTTACTAGTACAGACGTCAAATAGTTATGAAATTTCACAGAAATATGTACCTTCAAGATTCCAAAAAAAATTGGGCAAAATTTCCTTATTTTAATTTTTTTTTACTAAAATTATCGTTGTTGATATGTTGATATTGCTGATTGAGAGGTACGGAGCACGACAAAAATATTGAAGCAAAAGCATGCGGAATCAAAAATTTAACTCATTAATTTTTTTATAATTCGCGATATTTTTCGACAATTTTCTCATTTGTATCTTTAAA
>PRKT01000282.1:636136-648513 GCA_003671525.1 Saccostrea glomerata
CACCGTGAAGTGTTTTACAGCCAGGTGTAATATCTTTATACTCCTCTTTGGAGAGAGTTTTTCTCTTTTTTTCATTTTCTTTTTCTCATCAACTTGCACCTGCCTCCATTGGTATTTTTTTCTTATCAAAATCGGCCTTTAAATCTTAAATGAAACATTTTTCAGGACTTTCACGGACAACTAAGTCATACTTTCTCCAAATCTGAAAAACTAATGCCATATTTCTGTGTTTAATACATAGACAAGACGTAAAGGAGATACAAACTTTGCTGTCTGTTAAAATGTTTTGGTCTTTACCTGCAGAAAGTTGCAAATGAAATTTTTATTTCAGAATTCTCTGCGCAATGCTTTTGGAGCAGGTTGGACAAATAATCCGTCAAAACCATTGTTTCTTTTCTCGGTTCTGTCTTTTAAAGGGACAGGGACTCAGTTTCAGCTAAAAAATTTAATTTTATCCGCATTTTTTATGTTTACAAATACTTAACTAAGGTATTTTTCAACGATTTTCAAAAAATTGAATTTCAGTAGTCGAGACTCAAGACATTAAGAGCTCCAAACCTTTGTTGTGTAAACAAGGCCCGTGTGATCCTGTTTTGTTTACATCGGTTAAATATGTTAATACACGAATATGTTTGTTCAAAGCAGATTAAAAAAAAAAGAAGTAAATTTTAAATACCATTAGACAGTTTCTGGTGATTTACTGAATCTCGTTTTGTTATAAATATAATATTTTTCATATGTAAACAAAAACAAGACACGAGCCTTGTTTACATTATGAGGTATTTTAAGTTCCGTATCTCCTTTGTAAATCAACAAATAATGTTCAATTTTTTGCTGATCTTATTATGCATTGCCTTAATTAGGAATTGTAAACATGAAAATTTATTTTAAAAACATCAGTTGAAACTGTGTCCATGTCCCTTTAACAGCATCGGATTTCTTTAACTGTTATCTTCCCTACCAATGAATTCTTCTACACTGGCTGCAAATCTTTTGACAATGGGTAGGCGTCTATCATATTTCACACTTATACTGCCTGATTTTTTGAAGTGCGTCTACATAGTAATCTTGCTTATTGCTCTAAAACATTGATACTTTGAAACTTTACCAGACATGAACAGAAATGCCAGTGCCAGACGATCGTGATGTTGACTCTTTCATGCATTTGAAACAATTTTTCTAGCATGTTTTTTAACTTTGTTTCTCAGTCTTGGCGTGTCGTCCGCGTGGCGCAGTGGTAGGAGTGTCTGCTCTTGAGTCGCAAAGTAATGAGTTGATCCTTAGGTCGCGGATCTGAATCCCACTGTGGGACGTAGAGACCGGATGAGATCGTATAAAACGAGGTCCCGTGTCGCAGTAAGTGCTGGCACGAAAAAGATCCCTCCCTGCTTAATGGCCCTGAGTACCGTGTATAGGATAAAATTTGCAGCACTCTACCGGCAAGTGGTGGCGTCTCCACATGAGTGAAAAATTCTCGTGGGGAACGTTAAACAATATACAATCAATCAGAAGTCTTGGTGTCAAATCAAACCCACTCATTTCTGCGTCTGTATTTTTCTTTATCGTACTACTGAAAATTGTTGTTTTGCTCGTTTGTTTATATTAAAGCAGATGGAACATAAAATCCGTCAAAACATTGTTTTTTAACTTCCCTTCGAAAACTTTTCTAATGTGGAGACGCCTCCTCGAGTGCCAGTGGAGAGATGCAAATTTTGTTCTGTGGAGACGCCTCCTCGAGCGTGCCAGTGGAGAGATGCAAATTTTGTTCTATCTCGTGGCCATTGAGCAGTGATGGATCTTTTTGTGCCATCACTCTCTGCGACACTGGACCTCGGTTTAAATTGTCTCGTCAGAAAGACCGGTTTCCCTAGTGGGATTCGAAACCGCGGGATAACGATACACTCATGACTCTCTGCTTAGCGACTCTAGGGCAGACGTTTTAAACACTGAGCCACGCGGGCGACGCAACCTTACAATTAAAAAAAGATGAGGGACCTTGGGCCAAAAAAATCCTGCATTGAATTTTTTCTCAAATTTAGATATTGTAATTATATAGTATGTTATCTATGAAAAAGCGCATTTTCCTAGTACCTTTCTGGACATTCTGAGGAGCTATTGTACTACGAGAGTTAAGCCCCACCCCCCCTCCCCCCTTTGACCCTTCATTTGACTTTGACGCAGAAATACATGATCAAACAGGGGGATATCTGACACTTCAAAATACCAATGAATATTATCATAAGTAGTGACGTCATGTGTCTTGATTGACGTCAGGAAAATGACTAAGTTAAATTTAAAATTTCCATGATTTCTTCAGAAAAGATATACATTTCGTCGATATTTTTAGTAAAAGTCAACAAGCGCAGGTCCGCTCCTGCTCATTTGTTTGATATATGTGTAGAATGATGATATCAATGAAATATTGTTCTGGATCAGGCTTGTGCTCTATAAATTTTATGGTTAAAATTTTGTTCTCTTTCTGAAAATAATTCAAAATCCAACTAAGTTGTGAAGTCATAAAACAGAAATTGTCCATAAACTACGTTGAAACTATATGTTTTGTTAATTTATATTTCTCATACAATATATACAATTCAGCACATTTCAAGAAATTTTCAAATTATGACTTTCTTCGGGGCAAAAATATGCAATATACCGCATATAGTACATTTTTAGCTCACTTGAGTCGAGGGCTCAAGTGAGCTTTAAGGGCTCAAGTGAGCTTTTTTGATCAAAACACGTCGTAAACTTTTCACATTTTTATCTTTTTCTCATGAACCACTGGGCCAGTTTCAACCAAACTTGCCACAAAGTGTCCTTGGGTAAAAGGGATGGATTCAAGTTTTTTTTTAAATGAAGAGCCACACCTTCTTCCAAGTGGCGATAATTATGAATTAAAGAAAAATTAATGGTATCTTAATCTTCTCAAAACCACTGGGCTAGGAAAGATGAAACTGATGTGAAAGCATCCTCAGGTGTTTGTTCAAATCATGACTCCAGGTCCGGGGTAGGGTGGGGCCATGATGGGGGTAAAAGTTTAACATCTTTACAAGTGGAACATCTTTAAAAATCATTTTCTCAAGAACCACTTGGCCAGGAAAAATGAAACTTATGTGGAAGTATCCTCTGGTAGTGTAGATTCAAGTTTGTTCTCATCATGACCCCCAGAGGTAGAATGGGGCAACAATCGGGTATTAAAATTTAACATAGGGATACAAAGGAATTTTTAAAAAAAATCTCAAAAATTACTGGGCCAGGAAAAATGAAATTCATATGGAAGCATCCTCGGGTAGTGTAGATTCAAGTTTATTCAAATCATAACCCCAGGGGTAGGGTTGGGTTACAATGGGGGATCAAAGTTTAACATAAGAAATACATAGGGAAAATCTTCTCAAGAATTACTGTGCCAGAAAAGATAAAACTGATGTGGAAGCATCCTCTGGTAGTATGGATTCAAGTTTGTTTAAATCATGGCCCCCGTGGGAACGGTAGGGCCATAATAACTGCAGAACTGTAGCTCTCGGCTTGAGAAAATTCGGACAAATAAAGCAGAAAGCGCTGCTTTATCTGTCCGAATTTTCTCAAGCAGAGAGCTGCAGTTCTGCTTTTAGGGCCACAATGGGTGATTAAAGTTTTAAGAAGGATTACATAGAAAAAATCTTCCCGAGAACAGAAATGCTGTGATTGTTCATATTTATATTGAAGCATCCTTGGGTAGTGTAGATTAACGTTTTTTTACCCCCGGGGGTAGAGTGGAGCCACAATGGGGAATCAAGGTTTTACGTAGGAATACATCGGGGAATTTTTAAAATTTCTTCACAAGAACAACAAAGCCATTATCATCAATATAAGGTAATGTAGATTTAAATTAGTTCAAATCATGAACAACCAGGAGAAAAGAGGAGCCATAAAGTGAACCATATTGATACAAAGGAACATAGAGCAATAATTTTTTCATGGTATAAACAGCATAGCCATTATGCACCATATATATTTAAAAGTATTCGTAAAAAGTATATATTTAAGTTTGTTCAAATCCCTCCTCTCTGAACCCACTTTTATAGTTAAACTTTTCAATCCTAAATTGATTTTTGCTTTTACGTGCCCAGTTGCTCAGGTGAGCGATGTTACCCCTGGGCTTCTTGTTTACTTCTGACTAAAATGGTTTGTTCAGGGTGATCTTTTTAATCCCTTAAGTAGAACAAAGTCCAAAAATTAACTTAAATTTTAAAATACAGTTGACATCCAAAAATTTCAAAATATTGTTGTAACTTTGATCTGTTGGGGCTGGAAGTTACATGGGATTAAACCTATCCAAAATTTCCAAACTAGTTGCCCATCAAAAATGTAATTCAAATATAGCATATGAAGCAAGTTTGAGGCTGATCATTCCTCGATGCATCATCCATTTAAGATTGGATAACTTACCTGGTCCATTATCTGCATGGAAAATGTATGTCGGATCGAGCATTCGAAGTAAGTCCATTAGTGTGTATTCTTAGATGTATAACCCATTCAAGTTTGCTCCACATAGAGCATATAGTTAGAATGAATCTTCTCAAAAAACTTTAACCTGTTCTCTCATTCGGAAAATGTAGGTCAGACTCTACATCCAAAGCAAGTCTGGTAGTATGTATCCTTAGATGTATCATCATTGCAAGTTTTGTAATCATAGGGCTCATAATTACTTGGAAATGGGACCTGCACCAAAAACATCAACTTTTTCCACTCACCCAGAAAATGTAGGCCAGAACCTGCATCCGAAGCAATCCTGGAAGTATGCTTCCTCAGATGTTTCGTCCTCGTAAGTTTGGTCATCATAGGGCTCACAGTTACTTCGAAATGAGACCTACACAAACAACTGCGCTAAAAATGTTGACGTGCTCCATAAACATTAACCTGGTCATTCCTTTGCTGAAATTGCAGCATCTGAAACCTTACCGGAAGCCTGTTCAACAGAGCGAGCGCTCGCGAACATTTCTATTGGGGGTATAAGGAATTTTGGCGAGCGCTCGCGAACGTTCGCCCTATTGAACACTCTTAACAACCTCACAGTAACCTTTACCTATTGTTTTTCTACATGACACCAAGAACATCAGTTGGGTTTAATGATAACAATTCTCTTATACACATGTTATTTCTTTAAACTCAAGTTGATTTGACTTATACCTCTGATTATCTACACTATCTCAGCAGTGAGTTTGTAATTATTTGTCAAGCTGTACTCATATTTTGTCCACAGGTAGTACTACACAAGACCAGAAGTAAGTTCTTCATATATTGTGTTCAAAATTTTGTTAGGGGTCACTTGAAGTCTTATGCTTACCAAGAGGCATTACATAACTATTAATTCCTCAAACATGCTGAAATAGGTCTCAATAGACATTGCTGTCTTAGCACTGAATTCATGCTCTGACAATATTGACCTTCTTCCAATATCAGGATCACCAAGACTTAATGTCTATAGAATTCTCAATCTTTCTTGGCCATGGCTTCGGTCATACGTGAAGATCTCACAAAAGGATTGTAGGACTCAATCATGATGGATGCAGAACTCTCTCTTTGAAGTGCGCACTTTTCTAAACTCTCTCATTGAAGTGCGCAATGTGTCCACAAAACCACATAGGAGGTGAAGAAACGCTGAAAAGCGATTGTTGTCTTGTAATTTTTTCATAAAATTGGGATGTCAAAAGTTGCAATATTTTGGCCAAAGAGTAAAGGCCTGTTCCTTTTTGTTCTAAATAATCTGAAATTGAAAAGAACAACTTTGATACCTGAACTTTACACAGGGTTACAATCATGGTACATCTGGTTTAGAGAAAATTGGAATTTTCATCATTTAAGATCACATCACCAGCATGAATGCACAGCTCTTAAGAACCTTCAAAGTGGAGAACGGACATCTCGTCGATAGTGCCTGGTACTTTAATGGTCACTTATTATTATACCCCCGCTTGAAAAGTGGGGGTATATAGTAATCGGTATTCATGTCCGTCCGTCTAGCTGCACGTCCGTCCGTCTGTTACGCTTAGGGGTACCCATCTCTTATCCGCAACTCCTCTCATACCACTGAAGGAAATTTAATGAAACTTTCACAGAATCTTTATTACATATTGCCATTGTGCACCTCCTATTTTACTTTTTGGTCTGACATATATTTTGGATTTTCCAGAGCAAAACATGAATACTGCCATTATATTCATATGGGAGGCGGGGGTATTATTTAGTGAGCTCATTGCTCACAGTACCTCTAGTTTGCTCTTGGTAGGAATGGATACAGACACAGAATTGATGTCATAGATAACATTGACCAAATATTAAGAGTTTAATTAACCAAAAATTGAAAAAACTAAAAATGTTGAATTGTCTACAAATGAAACCAAAGTCCTTCTTCTTATGCCAGGGGCACAAGCATCAGCTCGTTATGATTTACCTGCTCAGTTAGCCCCTGGTGGTATCACAGAGGAGAGAAAGAGATGCCTTTACCGCTTCAGTAAGGCATCTTGTGAGGCAATTGGTCCAAGACCAGACCTGCTCCAGAGGAGTGAAAGCCACATGGCGACGGTTAAAGAAATAAAATGAAGTCAAACTTGAATTTTTTAATGACCAATACGTATTCTTGTTATAATTACTTCGTCTTGACGTTTAAGACCGACGTCAAATGAATTGTTAACTTTATTTTCAAAAGCATAAAGCTTACTTTTATCACAAATATTCCAAAGAGAATTAACATATATTTTACCAGAAGTAAAAAAGTTTTTCAAAGATTGCATTAATTCTATTGGTTTTTGCCCCACCCCTCAGGAGGACATGGGCCAGGAATTTCATTATTTTTGTTCCCCTTCACCAATAGCTGTTATATGATTAAATTGGTTGAAATTGGCTCAACGGTACCACAAAAGAAGCTGAAAATGTTCAAAAATTTACGACCGATTGACGATGAACGACGTACAACGGACGACGACGGACGAAAACAGATACTTGAATGACTCAGCTGACCTAAAAACACTGGAATTTTCCTTCGAAATGCATCAATTTGCATTAAGGACACCAAAATAATTCACTTTCAATATAAAATTCTTATGAGCTTCCTTGCCACAAATTCTGTGTTCACAAGATAAAAATGGCTAAAAATATTTTTTGCTTGTAAAACAGATCCAGAAACATAGATACATTTTTTTTTATGATTGTACACATATAACCATCTTGTTGGGAGATTTGGAAAATTGATATCATGCTATTGAAAATGGTTATGCAAATTTAAAACAAAAGGTGATGATGTGTAATATTGGAGGAAGTTGTTTAGAAAATGTTCTCATCTTGTTAGGAAAAAAAGTACTTGTCTATCTCAAGAACTCAATTTACAATTCCCAAATTTACAGAAGCAATCAACATATTTTAGTATTTTTCATTGTAAACTGTAAAATGTATAGTAATTGGGAAATGTTTGCTTTAATTTGTCATATATTAAAAAATTCCAATTTTCACTTAAGATGTAAAAAGAATTGTGGTCCCCCGCATGCGGTGTCTTTGTGGGTGATATGTTTTTTTCATGACATATTGTGTATAATACGAACACCTTATGATATGTCATTTATTCAGAAATTATCATTGAAGTTGATTTTTTTCAAATATAAGGTCAGTTGTCAAGGTCAAGGGGTAAGAAATCATAGCATGCTCGGAATTATCTTGTCACAGGTAATGCACATGTCATATATGAAATCCCTATCTCTTCTCAAAATAAGGAACAAGATGTGTTTGTGAAACACTGATGACCCCGAATGGCAACATAACGAAGATTAAAATTTTCTTAAATGCAAATTAAATATATTATTACCCAAAGTAGGGTTTTTTCTAACAAGACATACAATTGTGAAATACAAAATCCCTAGCACCACCTTTTCAAAAGTTATAGTAGAGGATAATTTTTTGAAGGTAGGTCAAACCCCAAGGTGAAAGGGTCTGAGTTGTTGGTTTCTTAAGAAAGGTCTTGTCACAAGTAATACATATGTGGAGATTGTAATCCCTAACCCTAACCGTACAAAAGTTAAGGCCAAGGTTAAGGTTTTTTAAAAGTAGGTCAGCTCCGAGTCAAGGTCAAAGGGTTAAAGTTCTTGGTATCCAATAAAAGGTCTTCTCGCAAGAATTACATTTGTGAATTACGAAAGCCCTAGCCCTTACCATTCAAAGGTTATGGTTAAAGTTAAAGTTCTTTTTATAAGTACGTAAATCTATCATGTCAAAGTCACAGTTGTTGGCATCCAATGAAAGGTCTTGCCTCAAAGAATA
The DNA here is from genome assembly GCA_003671525.1 of Saccostrea glomerata. Classification (NCBI taxonomy): domain Eukaryota; kingdom Metazoa; phylum Mollusca; class Bivalvia; order Ostreida; family Ostreidae; genus Saccostrea; species Saccostrea glomerata. The sequence continues at coordinate 644,426 of PRKT01000282.1, forward strand.
CATATGTGAAAGATGAAAGTCCTAGTATCTACCGTTCAAAAGTTGTGATTAAGGTTAAAGTTTTAAAAAGTAGTTAAAACGTCAAGGTCAAAGGGTCAAAGTTCAATCCAATAAAAGGTATCCAATAAAAGGACTTCTAACAAGAATCACATATGTGAATTACGAAAGCCCTAGCCCTTACTGTTCAAATGTTATGGTCAAAGTTAAAGTTTTTTTCATAAGTACGTAAATCTACAAGGTCAAGAGGTCAAAGTTGTTGGTATTCAATGAAAGGTCTTGCCACTAAAATATACATATGTGATTATAAAAAGTCCTAGTACCAACCATTGAAAAATTATGATCAAAGTTAAAGTTTGGAATTTTTGTGTAAAAGTGGGTCAAACTCCAAGGTCAAGGTCAAGAGGTCAAATTTGGCGGTACCCAAAGAAAGTTCTTGTCACAAGGAATACACATGTGAAATATGAAAGTCATAGCTTTACTAAATCAAAAGTTATGGGCAAGGTTAAAGTTACAGACTGACGGATAGACGAACGAGATTTAATGTCCCCTCGCTTTCGCGTGTTATGGCCGATGTTGATGGAGATATCGGCTGACATGGGGTTATATATACTGAGCAAATGATTTTCAAAATTCATGATAAAGAATTTTAACTGACCTAATATAAATGGTAATATTTACATCGCTGTGTATTTCTTCCAAGCCAACTCAGGGCTTTACATTGACTTTTGACAAAGACATTTACTTGTCCGAACTTCAACTTCACTTGTCCGAAAATTTTTCGATAAATATCTTACATTCAATTGTCAACATTACATTGAAACCTTCAGTACTGTATTACTTTATTTCAATAAAGTTACTGTACATTCTTCATTGATCTGTCTTTTAATTGATTAATACAACCAAATTTTTATTTAGACTTCCTGACCTGATAACAACATAAATGTTATACATGAAAGTGAATGTGTCAACATTAAAGTGAACATTTATTCGCTGTCGCTTCCGCCTCTAAAGTCAAAAGGATTGAATCCAGGTCTTTTTGTCCTTCCTGAATTCCACCATTTGTCAAGCACCTTAATAACAGCAAGTAATGTTGTTGAACTCTTCAAATGGAACCCTTCAATAGATATATATAAATAAGCATTTTCAGCCTTGATGGCGACAATGAACTTCTCAAATCAGACTTGACACGCATGAAAATTCTCTTTCACAGGCTGCTGATGAAATTGGAAGGGCCAAAAGAATCTGAACTATCATGAGAAGTATTTGGAGGTAACGAACAGTATTCAATTTCAAAGTCCATAAAACAATAAAAAATGGGAGCAGAGCAAACAGGGACCTCCGAAAGCATCAGAGGTTGGATCAGGTGCCATGGAGGAGTGAGCATCCCCTGCTGACGGGCTCCTTGTCGTGATCAGGAAATAACGGAAAATCCGTCGTCAATTCAGTGTTTAAATAATGTACTAACAATTAGCATGAAAAACGTCAGACAACATTTGACTCAACGATAAATTGTATATGCCGTACAAGGTCATTGTATCGACCATAAAACATGAGATAATTTTCAAATCTCTATGCCAAATCTTCTGGTTGGAAGTTGTTCTTTGAACATAAACATGGGCTTTGAAGGACTTACATTCATCTCCTACTAAAGCAACATCACAATCTGCATTTTGAAGAATAGCACCAAAATGCTGCTTCACCAGGTCAATTCTCTCTACACCGAAGACAGCTAATTCCTCCCTAGTTTTGGGATATTCAGTGAGATCCAAGAGTGTTGCAGCTGCTTTGAAGATGGGGCCCTTTTCCATTGATTGAAAAATTTTATCAATTGCTTCAATCAGAACATTGCTTATTTCTTCTCTTTTTCCTCTCTTTACACTGAAGTTTTCTTGACAGTTAACATTTTGCAAAGTAATGTTGCGATATACATCTCCATAAACCTCCTAATAAACTTGCTTAGCTCTTCTCCATTTGTTGCCCCCCCCCCCTTGAAAAGTGGGGGATATTAATTTGGGTCTGTCTGTCCGTCCGTCTGTCTGTCTAACGCTTTCGTTTCCACACGATATCTCGAGAACCCTTTGAGCTTTCGCAATGAAATTTTGCATTGCAATCTTATGGAATAAAAAACCCTATTGATTTTGAGGTCAAACGTCAAGGTCATAAATTCTTTTTGATAAAACACTTTTGTTTCCGCGCGATATCTCGAGAACCCTTAGAGCTTTTACAATGACATTTTACATATCAACTCCCTATGGCCGAAGGAAGACCCCAACTGAGTTTGAGGTCAAAAGGTCAAAATTCAAGGTTGTGAAATTATACATTCTGTCTATCAAACACTATCCTTTCCGGGCGATATTTCAAGAAAATTTTGAGCTTTTGCAATGTAATTTCATACCAAAACTCCCTAGAACCTCTCTCTCACCCCTTTCCAAGTGTCCCGCCCCGTTTGTTTTAATAGTATTTATTGTATTACATGTCGCTTTTTTATCACAGGGGCATGAAGAGAGTTATATTTCGTTTAAAACGGTGTAACCGAGCAGAAACAAGACCAGGTCACGTTTAAATCTTTATTAAACAGCAATAAACGGCAATGGCATATGCCTATAAAAGAATATACATAATTATAACTTCAAATAGAATGAAAAATAACACAAGTTTTGAAAAAAAAATAACAAGATATGAGAAAGAAAAGTATTTCAAAAGCAAATACCTTTATGGACAGCACGGCCTCGAGGAGTTGTGACCTTGAAAACTCGCTGGCGGGACAAGTAATTTCAATCGAACATGAGTATTTATACCTTGATCTACTGCGTAAGTGGATTGAGTTGATTTTAAAAATACGCCAGTCAGGAATAGGATTACAAAGAGTATTCGACAAAAGCCTTTACAAAATGTTAGAATCATACTCACTTAATTCATTAATCGAATAAGAAATAAGTTAAGAATGGTGAGTACGGTATTAGCCTAAATAAATATATAAAATAAAATATGTGTAATTACTTGGTCACAACAGGTTCTCGGCGGACTTCATATTCTTATTACATCTGTTAGAACTGTTTAATAAAGGTTAAATTAGAAAACATGCATTGTGTAAAATGTTGACAATATCGAACGTGAATATATACCGTAAATCTGTGAACTTTTGCTGTAGATAGATTTTTAGCAAATTTGCGAGTTCAATGCATTCGTAAAAATAATTTTCTTAAAAATAAATTACCAATAAGAAAATGTAAAGAAAGCAGTGGTCATTCGCAAAATTTTGAAACGTAAAAATTAATCAAAACAGCATTTTGACCCGAATTCGCAAAATAAAATTTACGTAAAAATTTCCAGATTTACGGTATGTGGCTTCATCTTTGCATATAATTTTCGCCATTTAAAGCGATTCCGTGGTGTAGTGGTATGTCTCTCGCTCAACATGTGAGAGGTCCCGGGTTCAGAATCACGGATGATCCATTTTCTTATTTTTTTCAAAATACTTTTTTTTACTAAATGATAGTATTCAGCATGTGAAATGAAAAAGATATGAGGTCTGGTTTGTACAAACTCATAAAATCATCATTACAGTGATTGATTGATTTTGTGCTGTTTAACGTCCCTCTCCAGAATATTTCACGAATATGGAGACGTCACCATTGCCGGTGAAGGGCTGGCCTATGCTCGGCACTTACGGCCTTTGAGCAGGGAGGGATCTTTATCGTGCCACACCTGCTGTGATACGGGGCCTCGGTTTATACGGTCTCATCCATAGGACCGCCCCATTTAGTCGCCTTTTACGACAAGCAAGGGGGTACTGAGGACCTATTCTAACCCGGATCCCCACGGGGCCATCATTACACTATGATAAATATTCCATATAAAAGAATCTTCCACATACATGATAAAGAGTAAGCAATCAAATCTTTATATTATCCATATTGGCATATTTTATTTGCTTCAGTATACATGTATGCATTTAATAATTCTACAAATTCAGTCAAGGGGATCCGGCCCCCCCCCCCCCCCCCCCCCCCCCCCCCGAGTTTGCATGTCCCTTCAAGTGACTCGATGAGCAGCTCCCGCCGTTTCGAGTTTGGTGTTTCAGTGAT
>PRKT01000282.1:649780-708005 GCA_003671525.1 Saccostrea glomerata
GCCCCAGGGTCAGGGGTTCTGGTGTAAGGAGGGGCTCTATTGATTATATTGTGAAAATACATGAATCCTTTGAAAATCTTCTTCTCTGCTCCTAGGTATTAAATAAACCAACTAAGTACATAGTTATGATGAGCAAGAATGCCTCGTCTAAAATTGTGAATTTTATGGCCCCAGGGTCAGGTGTTAGGGTGGGGCTCTATTGATTATATAGTGAAAATACATTAAATCTTTGAAATTTTTTTTTCATCTGTCTCTGGGTATGAAGCAGATGAACTACCTATATAGTTATGATGAGCAAGGGCCCTAATCTTGCAGAATTGTGAATTTCAAGGCCCCAGGGTCAAGGGGGGGGGGGCTCTACTTATATACTGAAAATGAATTAATTGTTTGAAATCTGCTCCTTTGTATAAAATTTATAAAACATTTATCTATTTTTTGATAGGCAATTTTATGGGTGCCTTTTAAAAATTTGTGCAATGTGTGGATCTAGGGTCAGGGGTTTATGTCACAATGTTAGGGGCACTACTGATTATTGCTGAATATTACTGATTAGTTGAAGTGCATTTTTGTTCCCCTACCCTACATATGGGTATTCAGTAACCAAGCTAAGCAACTGCTAAGTGTATTGTTATGATGATCAATGGTGCCTCTTTCAAAATTGTAAATGCCATATAACATCTGGCTTAAAACATGAATCAAATTCAATACACTGTAACTGGAAAGTTGTGGCATAATGCTCAGGTGACCTATAAGGCCCTTGGGCCTCTTGTTTTATTTCTGTTTTTCTTCCTCTTAATTCTAATCGGGATCGGTATTCATCTACCATTCTACTTTCGTTTTAAATCCCGCGCTCAAAGTCGACATGATTTTGACAGCTGTAAAGATGGTAATCAGTGGCGGATCCAGAGGGGGGATTACGGGGGTTGCAACCCCCCCCCCCCCCCCCCCCCCCCCCCCCCTTTGAATTTGCAAATAAAGAAAGAGAAATAAGAAAGTTCCAATTTTTTTGTTGTTTTTACAATAGAAAATATAAGGTAAAAGGCTAATGTTGTAATATATAAAGAAATTCGGTTGTAAAAACCCCCCTTCCATTACAAAATAGGATTTTCAGGTTCTGAGATTTATTTTCCTTTCTTTTTCAAAAACTTTCTGGTAATGTATACTAGTACTTTTTCCCAGATTGATCAACGTCCCACTTTCAAAATCCATACTCCACCCTGTATCGATATTCCATTGAGTTATCTAACTATATATATGTGTACAACGTACGTTTTCACTGTTTTCGCCTTCAACCCCCCCCCCCCCTTTGAAAAATAGTTCAACCCCCCTCGAAAAATTTCTGGATCCGCGCATGGTAATTGCTGTAATACATGCGTATATATTTTAAACAAGGGTCATAAGTTGAAAATATTAGTGATGATGTGAAATAAGAGATAATTGAACCTTTACTATGACTTTTATTAGGGTATTGTAGATAAAATTACACCGATTGACCAAGTCAATAAAAAATCTGCAAAATTGAAAAAATGAAAAAAATATAAAATAAAACCCGCCCGCCTGCCTCGATTCTTAAAAAAAAAATCGGATGAGAATCTAGCAATTTATTTATTATGGCCTTAAGATATCATATCTGAAAAAAATAAGTTATATCTGGTTGCTAATTTGTTGACCCTCCAGCCTCCTTAACCATTTTGCTAGATGTACCTTTCTCTGTCATAAATGATGACCGTCAAGCGAAAACCAGGCTTAAGGCAGGCCCACACTTTTACGGATCCGGTTTTAATTTTACACACCAATATAAAATTTTGATTATCCTTATCTATTGAAAAAAAATCTTTTGGATGATTAAAAATAATTTAGCAAGTATATATTTGTTTATTATAGTGTCATTGTGCACACAAAGCATTTAATGTACATTATTTATAGAAATAACCACTTTGCACTCTGTCCATAGGATCTATATGTAATTTAGTATATACACAGCACAGAAATCTTAATTGCCTTTATGGACCTAAACCTTTTCTATTTTTTTAAACAAACTAACTTGAGATCTATTTATCTTTAATTTTTAGCCTATATCATCTTTTTAAATTTACTTTTTAAAAAGTTTTGCGAAGAACGATTGAAAAAATAGATATTCCAAAAATGGGGGTATAGGTGTTCAAAAGGCTGTTTTGTAAAAATTTTCTGGTCAACCATAATAAAGTAAGTTTTTTTGCTAACCTAAGATATAACTCTAAATAATTGTGATGAAAAAATAGCATATAAACAGATAAGATTTTGAGAAATATTTAAAATAAAGATATTTTGAGCTTTTTCTCTGAAAAATTTTGACAGAATCAACATCAATTTTTTAGTGTTTTCAAATAGAAATTTCAAATATTTTCTTGACAAATGAATATTTATGATTTTCTTAAGTTTTAAAAATAATTGGATGTGATTTGGTACATAGCTAAATAAAATATGATGTTACACTTCTATATGTAGAATTTTTGCTGTTGCATTTTTAGAGGTATATACTCCGAGACATGTTGCATGAAAATTAACCTGCAAAGATATGTTTTTTATGGGTGTTTTAGTTAGATTATGACTTACTCAAGATTTTCAAATCAAAAAATAAAGAGTTTGACAGAAAATTCTGAAAGTATGGACCAACCTTAAGGCCGGTTTACACTATGCATCTTGACACATGCATCTAAACTCATGCTTCAATTTTGCTCCATGCATCTTCTTATTTACACTATGTGTCTTGATGCATGCATCTTTAGAATACTTTGTAAAGATGAAATTTCTCTACTTAAAAAAATAACAATGCCTTCAAATTTCATTCCCAGATTTATTTTATCTAAACAAATCATTCTTAATTTCCTTTTTATGATAATTCTTGGAAGATATAATTTATATTTATTCCAAAACAAAAACTCCTCTATATTATAATAATCAAATAAGTTTTCCTAATTATAGTTTTAATCAGTATTTTCTGTTTTTGTGTATCTTGGGTATTATTTTTGAAACTATACGAAAAAAATAAGGCTCATGATTTAAAATCAACTCTGACCTTTCTTTTCATTGGTCAGTTCCATGCATCTTGAAGCAGGGAATAGAACAAGTTCTATTCCATCGTTCAAGATGCAACAGCCAATTAATTTGACACAAGGGGCTTTTACACTGTGAATCTTGACACATGCATCCTGGGGAGCATTCGATTAAGCGACCCGAGTTACACGGGTTTTACTCCTGACTAATCGAATGCCGAGAGTTGGCGTCACGTGTCAAACACGACCAACGCGAGTATACTCTCCAATTTAGCAGGAGTACAAGAGTCGAAAGATGGCGGCAAAAGCGAACGAGCAGTAAGTCAGCATGTTGAAAATTAACTATTTTGAGCAGAATATGACTTTTACATAAAAGTTTGTTAGCGAATTGAGAAAATATTTATTTTTTTATACGAAATGATAGTAGTTTACACTTTGAATTGCGGTGACAAATGAAATAAATGTAAGTCGAGTTGTTATATCCCGATAATCTGATAATGTAATTTTTTTTATTAGCATTGGCGTCGAAAGCCAAAAAAATGGTGGGGGGGGGGGGGGGGGGGCGCTAAGTGTAAATGTTTTAAGACCTCCAAAAAAACCTGGCAAGCAAAAATACTTCAGCAAAAACGAACTTCAGTACATACATTTTTTCCCCCTATTCTGCAACGTGTCTGTGGAAAGTGAGGGGGGGCTAAACCTATACGCAGCAATGTTCAATGTCTATAGTAAGTCTATCTTTCGGAAAAAAGTGGGGGCTAAGCCCCCACCCTGGCCACCCGGTTACGGCGCCTATGATTTGTTGTTTATAATAAATATATATTTATATTTTAAGAAGCCAAATCCATTTTATTCATAACGCTTATTAATCCCGTAAATTTTAAGTGGTTTTCAACATTCCATTTAAATCAACATTATCTTTTTTTAGGTTTTTGATATCCATGAAAATTGATGGGAAAGATGTTCAGATCCTAGGAGACTGCCATCTTGTAGAATCACTTAATAACTCAGACGGTAAGTTTATTTATTATACCCCCCGCATGTTACATATTGCCATTGTGCACTTCCTACTTTACTTTTTGATCCGACACATATTTTGGGTTTCCCGGCCACAACAAAACATGGACTTTTCCATTATAATCATATGGGAGGCGGGGGGTATCATTTAGTGAGCTCATTGCTCACAGTACCTCTAGTTTTGTTTATTGTATGTGCTGTTTTGTAAGTTTAGTAGGTATTGCATGTACCTGAGCATTTAGAGCAATGATTAAACATTTGTTTTAATATTAACAGACCAAAGAAAAAGAGACCTGGCACTACATACAACTCATACGAGCAAGTTGTAATATGGGTAAGCAGTTATACATATATATCCATAAGTATTTTTAGCTCACCTGAGCCGAAGGCTCAAGTGAGCTTTTCTGATCAAAATTTGTCCGTTGTCTGTCGTCGTCGTCGTTGTTGTTGTTGTCGTCGTTGTCGTAAACTTTTCACATTTTCATCTTCTTCTCAAGAACCACTGGGCCAATTTCAACCAAACTTGGCACAAAGTATCCTTGGGTGAAGGGGGCTCAAGTTTGTTCAATGAAGGGCCAAGCCCTTTTCCAAGGGGAGATAATAATGAATTAGAGAAAAATTAATGGCATTTTAAAAAAATCTTCTTCTCAAGAACCACTGGGCCAGGAAAGATAAAACTCAAGTGGAATCATCCTCAGGTAGTGTAGAATCAAGTTTGTTCAAATCATGACCCCCAGGGGTAGGGTGGGGCCAAAATGGCCGATCAAAGTTTTATATAGGAATATATAGGGAAAATCTTTAAAAACCTTCTTCTCAAGAACAACTGGGCCAGGAAAAATGAAACTCATGTGGAATCATCCTCAGGTAGTGTAGATTCAAGTTTGTTCAAATCAAGACCCCCAGGGGTTTGGTGGGGCCAAAATGGCCGATCAAAGTTTTACATAGGAGTATATAGGGAAAATCTTTAAAAACCTTCTTCTCAAGAACCACTGGGCCAGGAAAAATGAAACTCATGTGGAATCATCCTCAGGTAGTGTAGATTTAAGTTTGTTCCAATCAAGACCCCCAGGAGTTGGGTGGGGCCAAAATGGCCGATCAAAGTTTTACATAGGAGTATATAGGAAGAATCTTTAAAAATCTTCTTCTCAAGAACCACTAGGCCAGGAAAGATGAAACTCATGTGAAATCTTCCTTCGGTTGTGTAGATTCAAATATATTCAAATCATGACTCCCAGGTCTAGGGTGGGGCCATAATGGCCGATCAAGTTTTACATAGGAATATATAGGAAAAATCTTTAAAAATCTTCTTCTCAAGAACCACTGGGCCTGGAAAAATGAAACTCATATGGAATCATCCTCTGGTAGTTTAGATTCAAGTTTGTTCAAATCATGACCCCCAGGGATAGGGTTGGGCCAAAATGGCCGATCAAAGGAATATATAGGAAAAATCTTTAAAAATCTTCTTCTCAAGAACCATTGAGACAGGAAAGATTAAACTCATGTGAAATTATCCTCAGTTAGTGAAGATTCAAATTTGTTCAAATCATGACTCCCAGATCTAGGGTGGGGCCAAAATGGCCGACCAAAGTTTTACATAGGAATATACAGGGAAACCTTTCAAAATCTTCTTTTCAAGTACTTCAAAGGCATGATTAGTGATATTTATATGGAATCATCCTCAGGTAGTGTAGATTCTAGTTTGTTCAAGTCATGACCCCCTGGGGGGTTAAAATTCTAGTCCCCCCCAACCTCCGTAAACTTTCAGTTCTGATCTGATATGTGCTTTTTCGTACCCAATTTGCTCAGGTGAGCGCTGTGGCCCCTGGGCCTCTTGTTTTTCTGTGTGTCAGTGTTTGAAATTTGGTTTTGATGATGCACTACAAATGTATTACCAGGAACATGTATTACATTATGTATACGTATTTAAAATATCTTTTATTAAACAATTAAAGTATGCTGTATAGTGATAAAACCTTTTCCATTACTTTTAATTTCTAAAATGGTTAGGCAGAAAATCTACGAAACAGGTCATAATTTTGAATCCAGCGTGGTTTTACATTTTATATATTAAGTGAGAAAACTGTAAAATTGCAGATTATGCCCCAATGATATAAAATTAATATTTGAAACTGTAATTTAATCATAAATATATAAACACCTTCATATACATACTTCAACCGCATATCAAATACTCTCAAGTATAATGTACTTGCTTATTTTTCAGATGACTGCGCAGAATCCTCTGATGCAAAATCATGCAGTGCAGTGCCATGCAGTGCAGATGCAGAATCTAAGTCACTGGACCAAAAAATGTGGAATAAACAAGACACTAAAACATTATTCGATATCAGAAGTAGAATGGAGAAAGACTTTAACAGTAACAAAGTGCACAAGTCTCTTTGGGAAACCATTGCCAAGGAATTATCTGCTGTTGGTGTTACAGTATCAGCAACACAGTGCATGAATAAGTGGAAGGTGCTTAAAAGGGAATACAAGAAAACGGTGGACAATAATGCACAGACAGGATCAGAAAAAAAACATGCCATTTTTTTAACAATTTTCTGAACTCTATGGAAACAAAAGTGGTACGAGACCAGCATTTACACTGTCTTCAAGACTGCGACAAAACAAGACAGAAAATAAAAAAAGGTAATGATGAAGATGTTGAAGCAGAGGACTCCAGAGATTCTAATTTGTCGGATAGCAGCACTCCACAACCAAAGAAATCCCTCAAACGTAGGAATAATAATCAGCCTGCATTTCTTGCCTTTGAAGAGTACACAAAAAGACAAGAGGAATACAGGAAAGAAAGGTTGGAGGTTGCAAAAAAAACAACACGAGGAAAAAATGAATCTAATGGGAAAGTTAATCGATTGTCTACAACCAAAAATTCCTAAAAATGATCAGTAAAATTAATAGAGAAGAATTTGTAAACAATTACTATCTTTGTGTCTTTGTAGATTATTTGAAAGATTTGGATACAACTTAGTTGAATTTTATGAGTTTACCAAGAACACTGAGGATTGCTACAAGGACTTGCATATGTTTATTTTTCAATCACCAAAAGCAACAGAGTGCTTTGATTCACCTTTTTCATATTGTTCATATTGCTCTGCTTCGCCTGAATCTCAGTTGTCTTGTGAAATGTCTACAAAGTGTTTTACGCCAGACACTTTGCTTAAAGAGACATGTTTCAATGTAGAATTAGACTGTAGCAATATACAAATAGGGAACAATGTATTTGTCCCCACATCAGAATTCCATCACATGGTTAATACTTCATTAGAGAAATGGATTGACAGTATTTAATGCTTTAATTCTTTCCTTTTTTTAAAGATTAATTTACATTTGTGATATGCCAAATAGGCCCTGTCAATTTTGTTTAAAAAGTTGTTTATTGAAAACAATACATGGTTATAAAGTTTAACTTCTAATTTTATTAAACTTTCATTTTCAAATACAATCTTGTCTCTAATCATTGTCTTTTCTCTTATGCACAATTTTTAGATTTTACAATGTTTGTAGATACTGAACAATCTGATTGCGAAAGTTTATACCAAGGGGTGCATTTCCATATAATGGTCCATAGTTGTTGACATTATTGTTTGGAGGGAGGTCATCCAGCATGTCATTAACAGAGTCATTGATAGAATGCAAATGTTGTGAAGAACACAGCATGCAGTTATTACTTTGCAAGCACGTTCAATATCCAAGCAGGGTAGGCTTGTGAGCCTTCTGAATCTACACTTTAGTAGGCCAATGGATCTTTCAACATTCTGACGTGATGTTGATAACTTTCTATTATAATGTCTCTGGGGGGCAGTTAACCTTCCAGTATCACGGAAAGGGGTCATCAGGTAAGGCTTCAGTGGGTAGGCAGAATCTCCTGTAATGTTTTGAAAAACTAAACTAAGTTTCTTGTATATGTATACATTAAAATTTATTAAAATAAGAAAACCATGCATATTAACCGACTAATATAGTTACTATTTTCTTTGTTAACCCCAATTAGTTTGACAAAAAGAACAAAGATCTAGAGGTATCCTTGTTGAAGCACATTAAGTGCTTTAATTTTGAACCATTTTATACAGTTAAAATTTTCTTACCAATTATGAAAAAGTGTGGTTTTAAAATTCCATTTTCCAACTCATTAAAGATATCCGAGTTTCTGAAAACTCGGGCATCGTGGGTACACCCTGGCCATCCAACAAAGCTATCCGTAATAAGTAACATATGGTCTACAATAATTTGCAACTGGAGTGAGGGATACCCTTTCCTGTTGATGTATTCTTGATCTTTATTGGGAATATTTGTAAGAGTAATGTGACTGCCATCAATTATCCCTATGATTCCTGGTATTTTACATTCGGCCTCAAAGTGATCAGAAATTTCTTGCTGACGCTGGGGACCTGGCCAAGATATAACTCGATCCCGAACTGAGCATAATGCATCACAAAAGTCATGAACACAGTAAAAAACTGTTGACTGTGAAATTCCAAACAGTAAAGAAATTTCTCTCATGGAAGTTGTATTACATAAATACCACAGGCCTACCATGGCACGTTTCTCCGTCAATATCGGTTGTTTGCCCTGTGTCCGAATATCCTTGGCTAGATTTGGTTCTATCTCTTGGAATAAGCGTGTGAACGTTTGCCTTGTTAATCTAAACTGTTTACTAAAGTCAAGAGGGGTCGAAGAAGGCGTTTGTTTCAGTAAAGCAAGTGTGCTTCGCAGGTATGTTAAGGACGCATATAAGTAATTTCTCGGGAAATTTAGACTTTTTGAAGAAAATTTAGTTTAATAAATTACCGACACCACTGATAAATGTAAACTGTTATTTACTATTGCATACAGATAAAAGCGTGTCTAACGCAAAGACGTGCATCACTGCCACGGCATCACGTGACTTCTATTAATAGCAAATTTTTCCTTAATAAAAAAAGCTTACAGAACAACAATACCCCGGAGTTTGATAATTTCTTTGAGTATGTAATATAGCTGAAAAATATCTATGTTGTCAAAAAAGTGCTGCTAGAATCACACTATCTTGTCCGTAAAATATTTATTCCACACATTCGCACGAAACCTTACCCTTTGTTTTGAATTTTATACATATGAATCGAGATTTTTCGTACAACCATGTTTAACTCGGGATTCTAGCAGCACTTTTCGAGTTTGTCAAAACGCAAACTTTCAATCTGTACAAATCGTATGTTTTGAAATATCCAGCTTATTGTTGTTCTGTTGCATTTTTTGGTCAAAATTGACGGACGATAGACCGATCGGGATACGTAATATAGCTGACTGTCTTCAAAAGAGAAAATAATCGATGAATATAAATTAGCATACCTGTTTAATTAATTGAACTCAATATGAATTTAACAAAATATTTCCGATATTTCCTTTTAAACTCCATTTTACGATTCTTTGAACATGCCGTCTTAGCCAAATTCTCTTTACACGACATGATCAATTTCCAAGTTACTTGATGTACACATTTGACGTCATCGATGATAGATTTCAATCATAATGACTGTTACAGCATAACAAAATAAAAACATTTTATTTTTGTTAATGTTTATACGTTTCTAATTATTTTCTAGAGTTAAATGACATAGCTAAATACCAATATTACGAAAAACTGGATTGGGTTGCTCAAAACACTGGTTAAATTTGACCAATGGATACGTTAGCCGTTGGTTAAATTCTATATCCACTGGGTTACTAACCACTGGTCAAATATTTGTTGCTCAAAATAAAATTAGCCTCTGGTTAACTAACCACAGGTTAAATGATTTAACCACTGGTTAGTATCCCACAATGCATTACACTTGTCCAGTTGTCAACCAAAAAAAATGGCTACCATGGTAAATATCAAATAAGTAAATAGTGAGACGTTTTAACGTTACAACCGTATGTGGAGAAGTGGAGAAATATCGACATGTAACAGTATCAAAACTAAACAAACGCTTTAGTCTAAAAAAAGTGAGGAACATACAAGTCAGCTGGGATTATTCTTTGCTGAAAATTCAAGTGGAGTATGCAGTAACTGTAAACACATTGAATGGGAAAGGATTAGCACCACAGGTAAGATGGATAGAATGATTGCAGAAACCTAGAGGCTATATGCTCGTTAAGCTGTTAGATTTTAGTTTTACAGAAAATATTTTAAAGACAATACCTACTCAACACATCTATAATTACGAGGCAAATACATCAATTTGTATCGTTTCATACCTAAATAATAACTGATTGGTCAATGGAGTCAGGACACCTTTACTTGTTTACACCATGTAAACCACTGTACCCCCCTAAACAATGACAAACTGTAGGAAAAGACCACCCTTAACCAGAAAAACAACTTCTGAACAATTTTATTTGGATATGACTGCACTTCATTACGTTTAGATAATTTTGGTTAAAGGTGGTCTTCATATTGAAAATTTTGAAAATATGTATTTAATTTTTCTTCTAAAATTATTTCAAAATTCAACAAGCTGTCTTAATTTTCTCCACTTGATTACCAAGACTTCGTGGCGTAGTGGTATGACATTGGCGTCGGAAGCAAATTGAAAGTGGGGGGGGGGGCTAAGTGTAATAAAAAAAAATTTTACCTTAAGAAAAACCTGACAAGCAAAAAAAAAGGAAATGCCCATTTCCAAAAGGCGAAAATCCTATTTCGTGGGGGGTGTAGGTTAGAACTTTAGTACCTAAATTTTTCTCCAAACACCAAAACTTTACCCATTTTTAGCCTATACTAGTGTCTGTGGAAAGTTGGGGGGGGGCTAAACCTACGAAACAAGGTTCAATGTCTATACTAAGTATATATTTGGAAACAAAGTGGGGGCTAAGCCCCCCCCCACCCCCGGTTCCGACGCCTATATATGATTGCTGGATTGAAGGCATAATGATCGTGAGTTCGAGTCTCCCCCCCCCTGTTCCGACGCCTATGTATGACTGCTGGATTGAAGGCATAATGATCGTGAGTTCGAGTCCCACAGTGCGTGTTACTTAACTACGATTTTATTTTTTTTTCTCTGTGTGCATTTTCCTATGTTTTCTTTTATTATTTTATAATACATACATGTATAAATAATTTTTAAAAGAGATATATAATACAACATTACACATTGAAAGTATCTTGGAGAAAAACAGTCTTAATCTATTGACCCAAAGTCATAGCTGCTAGCCTGTTTTATTTTTAAAATTTTCAAACAATCTTGTTTAGAATAAGAGTATTGGACAAGTAAAATTACTGTCATGCAACAAACTTACAACTATAAAAATATAACACTGGTTATGATTACATATATGTAGTTTGATTTTGAATTGAAATGGTACATGTACATGTATCTATAAATAGAAACAGGTGATTTCCTTTTAAAATGCTTGAGTAGGCCGAGTCGTCGGTAAGGCAGCTATGACTCTTTTGCGGTGTAACTAAAATGCATTATCTCAAGTGTATTTTATAAATACAACACCTTTTAATATTAGCATCAATATGTGTAGAAATTAGATAAAAAATCTTTATGTAGATAACTAGATATCTACATATAAATAGCATATGCATGGGAAGCATTGTGAAAGTGCAATGGCTAATTGAATGTTGGTGGAGGAGGGGGGCTAAACCAACAAATTAAAAAAAGGTAACCCCAATTTTCAATGCCTTTAAAAAGTCTATCTTTGCAAAAAAAAAATCCTGATGCCTATGGATAGATATTTAGAATTTAATGCTAGATTTAATTTTGACTAAATATTTTTATTCACTTTATCTCAACGAGACCTTGCCAAAATGATAATAAAATCAAATGAAAATGGTAGGAATTTAAATTAATGCAGCAGTTAACAAGAAAGGTAGTTTGATAAAATAGGCAGATAAAAATATCGGCAAGGAAATAATAACTAATATTATTTTGAAAAACAAATACATAATGCAAGATCTTTAAAAAAGGGAATAGAGAAGTGTGTGTAAGTCGGGGGGGGTCAATTAAATTCTCAATTGATTTTAAATATTAATGTATGGTAACCAATAAACAATTTATCTATATCCTTTATTAGACCTATATGCAAATGACCATTAATTTCATTCATTTATAATTTTTATTTAAAATATACCTATAATAATTATGTATTTTTCAGCAAGGGAAGGCCGCTTGATAAGATCCTTTGTAATGCCAACAGATTAATCCTTGAAAGAACCCATTTAAAACATTTCTGCTGACGATGAAGACATAAAAACCTATCATATCCCTGACTGTGTTGTTATTCCTGCCTAATATTGCTACAAAACCACGTCAACTTGACATTAAATTACTGCATATGTCTTTTTAAGTATTCATCAACATTAAATTCTTGTTTGAAATATCTATAAGCCTTTGTTTCTTTTGTTATCCCCCAAAATTTACAACAAATAATATTTTTTTAGTCAGATTTATCCACTGGTTAAGAGACTTAACCCACCTCTGTGGAATGGCTAACTTTAGCCAATATTTAACCACTGGATAGCAAAGTTAACCAGTGGACAAATCTTGAGCAACAGAATTTAACCAACGGTTAAAACTTAACCACTGGATAAGAGATTTAACCAGCGGTTAACCTTATCCAGAGTTTTGAGCAACCCAATCCTGATTTCTAAAAATTGACGTCATCTTGACTACTATGACGTCATAATGCAGCACTGATTTAGCCAAGGTAGAATATTTTGTATGCTTCCTTATTCCCCCTGCGTTGTTGATTTCAAATATCATTCGGATCAAGCAGCTGGCCATACATACAGTAAATTATACGCGTTTACTGATATATTCGAGAAAGGAAACATTATTTTGATGGATTTTGGGAAAAAACCAAATGGACCTGATCTTCAAGTGTTAGAAGCTTTGTTGTCGTTTATTTCGCGTATTGGAGGTAGGTTTAAGAAGAATTTATAACAGTAATTAAACATAAAACTTTTCCCCCCATTGGTAATGTGGACAAGTAAGCGTGGCTGTAAAGTCATGCAATACTTTGAAACTTCTCGTACTGCAAAGCACTGTTCTTGCTAAACTCATCATATTGTTATTTGTAAGTTCTTTTAGAATAAGTGCAACTTATAGGGCTATCAGAACAACAATACACTCGACCGTCCTTAAACAGGTTGGGAACAATTCCCTTATTGCGAGAATATTTCGCTTAAGCGAGAATATCCCTCTTTACAGTACTAAAAAAAATATCGTAAATGCGAGATTTTCATGAAGTACTTCAAATAAATCAAAAATCCCAATAAAATAAGAAACTCCGGGTAAGAAAAGCAATGTAAAGCAATTATACTGTACAAGACTGACTCTTGTGGTCTAAAATATCAGTGCTCCATCAAGGATGAGTTTCATGTCTTGGAAATCATGAGTATTCTTGCATGGAATGCCAATTTTTCAATTGTAAGTATGTTTTTTTTCTTTAAAAAATTGAAAATTATCGGAGTTTGTGTTCATTTTGATGACATTGTTGGACCATGCAAGAGAAAATTAAATCACATGCAGAAATTACTGTTTGTTTTTTGCTTTTTTATTTTGATCTCGGCAACACCATGAAAAGTATGGAAGCTTGTACCAGCTATAATTTTAACACCTATCAATGCCTGTGGTAAACAAATATTTCTCAGAAAATTAGATAGATTTTTTAGGTCTCCTGAGTAAACTCAGGTGACCTAATGCTATCTGTTTTTTGTCCGTCGTCGTGTGTCGTGCGTTAACATTTGAACATTTTCAGCTTCTACTCTGCAACCACTGAACCAATTTCAACCAAATTTGGCACAAAGCATCTATGGGTGACGGGAAACAAAAATTGTGAATTTCATGATCCCTGCCCCCCTGGGGCCTGAGTGGTGGGGCCAAAACCACTAAAATTAATTCAATCTTTAAAAATCTTCTTCTTTACTCCTGGACATCAAGCAGTCAAACTGTTTGCATGATTGTAATCAGAAATGAGTCTTCTACCAAAATTGTGAAATTCATGGCCCTAGGGTCAGGGGTTCTAGTGCTAGGGCGGGGCTAATTGAGTAGGTAGTGAAAATGCATTATTTCTTTGAAAATCTTCTTCTCTGCTCCTGGGTATTAAATAAACCAACTTAGTACAAACATGTAGTTATGATGAGCAAGAGTGCCTCTACCAAAATTGTGAATTTTATGGCCCCATGGTCAGGGGTGATGATGTTAGGGCGGGGCTCTATTGATTATATAGTGAAAATACATGAATTCTTTGAAAATCTTCTTCTCTGCTCCTGGGTATTAAATAAACTAACTAAGTACATAGTTATGATGAGCAAGAGTGACACTACCAAAATTGTGAATTTTATGGCCCCAGGGTCAGGGGTTCTTGTTTTAGGGTGGGGCTCTAATGATTATATAGTGAAATGCAAGAATTCTTTGAACTTCTTATCCTTTGCTCCTGGTTAATATGCTAATGATCTAATTACATATTTAAGGCCAGGATTTATTTTATTTTCAGTTTTACAAACCCTCCGCTCAAGGTTTTGAATTTTCAGAAAAAAAATTCTTTCCGATGTCAAATTTGAGTCGGGATCGAGATTTCAAATTTACGAAATCGCACTTCCGGTTTTAAGATGAAACGGCGGGTAAATAAAGCTAGATCTGAGAAGATAGCTTGGTTTAGTGTAAAATTCATCGATACGAGTGCCATTCAAAACGTTCCACCCGTTCAAAGGACAAATAAAATGCTGACGACTTTGTTGCACAAGGACATGCTGGTGAGATAATTATGTCTTCGTTTCAAAAGTATCTGTCTGTAAATCATTTTCCTCCCCCGGGTTTTAAACTGCCCGTGGTAGCTATTACATATTGCCAGCGACATTGTTTAGGTCTCTGTTATAGCTCACAGTCTAAGCATCATTCTTCAGAAAAGGGTTGCTTATGCATCAGATGTAATGAATAAAACTATAGGAGAAGTTAAGTCCACTTGAGGAAGAAATAAACAATAACCTAAAGAAATAAAAAAAAATTCAACTATTAAAAGGCAAGAATATACAAATATATATAATGGCATGTAGTATCATTTGTATCAGCCAGGAAAATTATTTTACACTTAATTGAAAAAATGTTCACCCTACTCCCCAATACTCCCTGTCTGTTTTATGATAGGAATTATAATTTTAGGCATCAAGTAAATTTTAGAACAATGTCTACACATTCACCTAACACATATTAAAAAAAATGAAGATATATTGAAAGACTTTTTAAAGAATTGATTTTTTAAAATATATTTTGACCAACATCACAAAATTTATATAACTGGCCCAAACTGGCAGATGATGAAATAAGCAATTAAATGTTCTACTTTCCTATTTGTAAGCATTATGTGTCCAGTTATTCTGCGTGTATACTGCAGATAGTTAACCACACACAACAATCAGTGCATCGATTTATTGTGATAACGGTAAAGAACTGAAACAAAACAAAAGCAAAGAATTACTCATCAATTACATGATAAATAATGTCACTATATAACTACAGATGTAGCATTAACTGTGTAAGTTGTAAATAAACAATATCCAAAGACAAATAGAAAAAAGATTCACTATTAAACCAAAATATAAAGTTCTGACACAAATGGGTTTCCATAGAAAAATGTTAAGAACGTACTCCATTTTGATGTTTAAAGATTATGACAATAACGGGATTCCATACTTTCCAGGTTTAACAATAGATTTTCATAATATAGAAATGACACACATTTCATTCAAAAAGACTAGATATCATAAGTATATGCGTTATAAACAAAAATAGCACAGGTTTACTTACAGTGTGTGACAGCTCTCGTCAAAAAATGAAGAAAATATAGCATGGTCTCCATGTGTGGGTCACACAGGAAATGAACACAGGGGAGTGAGGATTTTAGGAAAAGTAACTCCAAAATTACAAATAAGAAAGATAATTCTTGAGATTATGACATATAACTAATAGATTAAGAAAGATAACTCTAGCTCTGAAATACATACAAAATTTAGGAAAATGCCAGGTATATAAACATACAAATTAAATGTTGATAAACATTACACTCCCCGTCTGATATCTAATGATATCACTATGAACTTAGTCACATAAAAAAAAAAGTTCAAATATCAAATTGCAGTCTCAAGGAATCTGGAACATTGTTACATCGCAATCAGAAGGACAGTCTCTGTGACCGGGCGCGTATAATACACATTGGTACCGTCTCTGTTTACACGAAGTCTTACTTTACGGACTTTGTCGTCAGATTCACTTGGATACACTTTTTCCACCACTGCCATCTTCCAATCACAACGATGCGCTAGCTATCTTTGAGTAACACTACATCACCAACGGATAAATTTCTCTGATTGTGTGGCCACTTCCTTCGACTTTGTAGCGTGACTAAGAATTCTTTGCGCCAACGTTTCCAGAATAGGTCTGCAAGTAGCTGAACTTTCTTCCATTGTGCCTTGTATGCGTCTTTCTCATCAAAGGGTCCAAGTGGTTCTCCGCCTTTGTCCGTCTTCTGGGTCAGAAGAGTGTATGGCGTAAGTATGAATGGATACTCTGAGTCCGTTGAAACTGGAATGAGTGGTCGTGAGTTTATGATAGCGCTTGCCTCTGCCAAGAATGTAACAAGGCTTTCATGTGTCAGCTTCTTTGCAGTTCCATCTATCAACAAGGAGTCAAGGATCCGTCTCGTAAGGCCTATCATCCTCTCCCAGGCTCCGCCCATATGGAAGGAGTATGGTGGATTGAAAATCCAAACTGTTCTGTTGTCCAATAGAAAGTTCTTGACTGGTCCATCTTCTACGTTCACCACGTCAATTCCTAGACTTTCTGTTGCTCCCACGAAGTTTGTACCACGGTCCGATTTGAACTCTTTAACATGGCCTCGTATAGCGATGAATCTCCTAAGAGCGTTAATGAAGGATGAGGAACTCATCTCTTCCACTACCTCGATATGGACAGCTCGAGATGTAAGGCAAGAAAACATTATTGCCCAGCGTTTAGCATGAGCCAATCCTCCTCGTGTTCGACGCGCACTAACTTCCCACGGTCCAAAGGTATCCACCCCGACACTTGAGAATGGTGGTCCAGGTGACAATCGATCTTGAGGTAAGTCTGCCATGATCTGATGTTCAGGTTTTCTTCTCATCTTTCTGCATATCACACAGTTGTATATAACTGAAGATACTAGACGTTTTGCTCCTGTAATCCAATAGCCTGCGGATCTGATAGCGCCCTCCGTAAAATGGCGTCCCTGATGTTTAGTGAGCTGGTGGTAATGGCGCACCAAAAGCGTGGCTATGTGTTGCTTTCCAGGAATAATGATAGGATTTCTCTCGTTGACGGTCAATTCTGAATGCTTTAATCGGCCTCCTACACGCAAAATACCATCACAGTCTATGAAGGGGTTCAATTTCGCAAGTGAATTGTTCGTGTTGAGTTCTCGACCTTCTGTGATGCATCTGATTTCTTCTCCAAACACTTCTCTCTGGACCTCTCTGATAATGTGTTTCTCTGTTTCCAAATATAGGTCAACATTATTTGCCTTGATGCAGATATGCCAACCTCTACATGGTGCTGTTCCACTCCAACATCTGGCGACATGTTTTAACTTTGTGATCCCTGAAACCAAACTTTTCCATGTCGAGTAGTTGACTAGTCGTTTAGTTCCCATGAGAGAATCTCCAATGTGTAGCTTTTTAACTGTCACGGCTGGTCTAATCTCCTTATCAATCTCGGAATCTATGAGATCATACTCCTGCGGAACAGGTTTATCTGTTTCGAGTATTTCAGGTGTGTCTTGGTCTGCACTACTGAGAAACCATTGTCTTGGACCAAAGAGCCAGGGACTGTGTATAATGTTTTCAACTGCTATGGGTCTAGTTGCTTGGTCAGCAGGATTATGTTCTGATGGCACATAATTCCATTGTTCTGGTGATGAGACTTTATGAATTTGCTCAAACCTGTTGCTAACGTAAGTGTAGAACCTTCTTGTCTTGTGTAGATATAGCCAAGGACAACTTTGCTATCTGTATGGAAATAAATTTCTTTGGGTTCAATGTCCAACTGATCTGATATGATTTTGGCTATTTCGGTACCAAGTACTGCAGCACATAACTCAAGACGAGGGATGGTAACTGCTTTCTTAGGTGCCACTTTTCCTTTACCGAGTACGAAACCTTGATGCAAATTGTCATCTAAATCCTTTGCTCTAAGAAAGGCAACTGCGGCAATGGAATCTTCTGAGGCATCTGTAAAAACGTGAACATTCTTCCTGGCGAGACTCTCGCTTGGTACAGGTAGGTAAGGACGAGGGATTTCCAGGTCTTCAAGATGCAGTAGTTGTTGTTTCCACTCTTCCCACTCTTCTTTGTAGTGTTCAGGTAGATGTTGATCCCAGGCAGTAGACTTTAATGTCAACTTTCTCAGCAGCAATTTACCTCTAATGAGAACTGGTGCTATAAGTCCAAGGGGATCATAGAAGCTGTTCACACAAGACAAGACTCCTCTGCGAGTGTATGGCTTCTCGTCTAAGGAGAGTCTGTATGTAAATGAATCGGTTCGTAGATTCCAGCTTATCCCTAAACTACGCTGAATGGGAAGGTTCTCTTTCAGGAGATCGAGTGACATTCGGTCTTTTGCAAGGTCTTCGGTAGGAAAGTGTTTCATCACATCACTGCTGCTGGATACAAATTTGTGAAGTCTGAGACCTCCTTCTTCCAGTAGAGCTTGCTGTGTACGCTTCATCAGGCTGACGATTTTCTCTGCAGATGACATGGAAATCAAACCATCGTCGACGTAGAAATTGCGCTCCACAAAACTACGGACGTCACTTATATAGGTAGCTTCAGCATTCTGTGCAGTTCTTCGAAGTCCATATGTAGCAACAGCAGGTGATGGACTGTTGCCAAAAACATGAACGCACATCCGATATTCTACCAAAGGCTTCTGCGGATCGTTGTCTAAGTACCAGAAGAAACGTAAGTAATTTCTATGATCTTCTCGCACCTTGAAACAATGAAACATTTGCTGTATATCGGCCATGATACCAATATCATCAAGTCTGAATCTCATAAGAACACCAAGTAGACTGTTCGTCAAATCAGGGCCGGATAGAAGCACATTGTTTAACGATACACTGTGGCATTGTGCAGAGGAGTCAAACACCATTCTAACTTGGTCTGGTTTCTTAGGATGGTAAACGCTGAAGATGGGTAAGTACCAGAACTCGTCTGTGTCTTTTAACGGTGATGCTAACTCTGCATGCTGTGCATCAAGGATATGCTTCATGAAGGTAATTGCATGTTCACAATTCACTGGATTTTTCCTCAGGCTTGTGTCTAAAATCATAGCTCTTTTCAGTGCTTGTTGTCTATTGTCTGGTAGTTTCTGTCTTGGTTCTCGAAACGGTAACGGTGCAACCCACTGGCCACTATCATCATGAGAAAATTCCTTTTCCATGATGGCCAAAAAAACCCAGGCTTATCATCATCGGGGGATGTCGGAAAAATGTTCTCTCCAATCGACTCATGTCTATTCTGATGTTCAATGAATACATCACACGGTCTCTCTTTAGGTAAGTTTTCTTTCACTTGAATATTATTCGGACATGGTGTAGATATTGTGGCTCTTCCATCTGACAAAACTGCAACTTTGTTTGCGACGACGATATCCGGTCTGTGAGTTCTTCCGAGACATACTTCTTCTACAATAACCCATCCAAGACGAAATTTCTGGGCATGTGGCGAATTAGGAGGTCCAACTCTCTGCTCCATAACGTGATGCACATCACCAAGGTCACGTCCAATCAATATGAAGATGCTGGTATTTTCATCTAATGTCGTTAGGTGTTTAGATATGTCCTGTAAATGAGGATATCTGTCTGCTACTTCAGGAGTTGGTATCTCACGTCTGTTATCAGGGATTTCATCGCACTCGAAGCTGGAAGGTTGAACTGACTACTTCCATCCATGGCTTCTACTACCAGTCCGTTGACTCCTCTACCGCTACAGGTGGATTGTCCGCTGCAGGAAAACAGAGTATACGATTCTGCATCACTCTGGACACTGAAGAAGTCAAATAGTTCGGATCTGGCTAGTGTTCTATTACTCTGTTCATCGATGATTGCATACACCTTGATAGCGTTCTCCTTGTTATCCTGCTGATAAATTTGTACAGGAAGTACCTTTGCACATGATCGGCCACTGAAAGTAGTTCCGCAAAGTTCGGTACACTTATTTGAGACATGTGTTTTCATCTGGGTTTTCTCCCCGCCGTAAACAAGTCCTTTGTTTACTCTTGACTGTTCCTTCTCTCCTCACCAACAGGTCTGGAATTAAACTTTCTTTGTTCCGTGTGCAAAGCTGTTGCATGGCGACTGCTTCCACAAAGTTCACATTTAACATTCGCTTTACAGTGTCTTGACAAATGTTTGGATTCACAGCACCTATAACAGAAATCCTTTTCCCGGAGAAAATCTTTCCTTTCTTGTGACGGCATGGCTAGGAATGTTCTACAATGGTTCAGTGAATGAGATGCTTTGTGTATAGGACATCTTCAGGGTTCTCCATCATTTGAAATGTTACTGTGTTGCAGAGTTAACGCGAAGAACTAAAATTTCGCGGTGTTTTCGCGATCAAATTCGCAACTAAATCATTATTTATGAAAATTACAACAGAATACATGCACACACTTATCTAAAAATCGCTAATTAGTTACACAAATGATATGGTTTTACATATTGATAAAAGTAGAAACACGTTCTGAAAAGCAGAGGAAATTCTGACAGATACAGTCGTACTACTTAACATTTTTGAAAGTAAATTTGCCGTGATTATTTATAAGATTTCTTGATCGAGTTATCACATTACAAAAAAAAAGAAACTTTAGAACATTAAAATATTTCAAGAGTTCCTTGAACATGTTCAAAATTTTAAGCAATTTATTTACATCAATTAAATGACTTCGATACAATGTTATGTCTGACTTATAGTGCTAAAATAATTCTAAAGGCTCTATAGAAAAGACATATTCAAATATTTTTATTAAAAATATTACAATGTATCTTATTGCAACTACCAATTAACCCTTACATGGAAGTGTGAAAACAAATTATTTGTTTTTGTTCCGTCATGCGTAAAGTCCGGTGAGGGTCTAGGAGATAATTGATTATGCAAGGTGAAGCCCTACTGTTTATATGCTCTCTCTTTTATAATTGAAAGACGATATAATTGTTCAATAAAAGTCTCAGTTAGAGAGAATTTGTGTGTTTAGATTTTCTAATTATCACAGATCTTACTGTGTCGGCAAGATTTTTACTGTGTTGCATGCATCATATTTGAATCGTTACTGTGTCGGAGAAAATTTTACTGTGTCGGGAGCAACACAGTAAAACAGCTCATGGAGAACCCTGATCTTGGAGACCGTTCTTGTGTGTCTTGCTTATTTCTGTCATCATCAACTGTGAGGTCTGTTTTCCTATTGTGAACACTCAATGCTCGCTTCGGTTCATAGGGTCTTTTATCCACTGTTCCTGATGTAGTTCCGTCATGATGGAAAGCTGGGTCATTCTTTACTATGCTAAGTTCCCTTATGAAATTCATTAAGAAACTGAATGGCGGAAACGGAACACTATGGCAATATATCTTCGTCACCTGCATACGAGTTTATATATCTCAGTTGATGCGATACCCAATAGCATGTTCTACGTATGAAAAATTGCTAGAACGAGGTTAATTATTGACAAACAAGTTAATAAAACAAGAGTATCAGCAGTCCCGTTTAAAGTAATCATTTCGTAAGTTCTATGGTTGATACGACATTGTACTTGTCAACAAATACAATTTAACATCGAGTCAAAAAGTTTTTTTATACAAATTGTTAGTCTTTTATTTATACATTGAATTGACGATGGATTTATTCCGTTATTTCCCGATCATAACAAGGAGCACACAGCGGGTAAGACCGGTCGGCAGGGGATGCTCACTTACTCAATATTTTGGAGGTCCAAGTGTGCTCTGCTCCTATTTTGTATTGTATGATGGACTTTTGCTCTTGAATACCATTCGTTATCTCCATGATTCCACGAATTAGGGATGTAATGCAAATTAATCCTAATTTTGACTTAACAATTAATTTGGTTTTAAAAATTTAGGCGTTCATTTTTTTTCTTAATCAACATTTCCATGATATAGTTATATCATTTACCTTCCTTTCGTTCAATTAAAGCTGAAAACGATTCGTAAAAGAAATGTGTCCGCCATTTTTGTTTGGAGATTCGAAATCCTGCAGATCCCTATATAAAGGGCAGGACTTTGTCACTGTTCAGTTTAATCAGTCGACACTGGTGTAGACGGACGTATGCTATTCAGCTCTCGGTAGCGACAATGATAACGAAATACTTCAACTAATGCAATAAAGTAAGATATTAAAGAAACTTACAATTATAGTTGTACAGGTCATCAGTGCAGTATACAAACAAACAATTAGATACACGTAACTGCAATTAAATGTATACAAAGGTAATCAAGATAACCAGCATGAACACAGGTCGCCATGCCACGACTATACCCGTGACAATAAAGTAGTCAGGTGTGACGAATCTGAAAATTACACCCTGGTGTTGATGTATCGTAAATAATGATATCGAAAATGGCGGATCCAGAAATTTTAAAAGGGGGGGGGCAGTTTGTCGTCAGGGTAGGGTCCACAGCCACACCAAAAAAAAAACCCATTGATTTATCAAATATTGTGCATTTTTTTGACTCAAAAAGGGGCCCGGGCCCCCTCTAAATCCGCCAGTGGCATATGCCTATTTACGAGTCGTGATCAGCTTTAATTAAATTTTAATTGTATTAAAATCTGTAATTTGATAAAGAAAAAAACCTCACGGATTAAAATTTTAATAATGAGTGTCTGATCTAGAGTTGCGAAGTAGGGATTCACGTGGCGAGTTTGAATTTAACTGTGGGACGTAGAGACCGGTTCTTTGGATGAGGCTGTATAAATCGAATTCCCGTGTCGAAGTATGTGCTGGCACGAAAAAAGACCCTTCACAGTTCAATAGGCATTAGCCATGAGTGACAAATATAAGGCAACATTTCCAGCTCTCCACTGGCGGGTGGTGGTGTTCAATATGAGTGACAACTTTCGAGAGGGAGATAAAGACAATTACGACCAAATAATTCACAAAAAGTTGAATCGAATAGGACTTTAAACAATATACAATCAATCAAAAAGTTGTAGACAGAATTTCCAAAGGTAACGGGACGGTTCGCCCCTATGGGTGTTTTGCGCCGGTCATTCGCCCTACAAGACCTTTCGCGCCGATTTTAATCTACAATTTCCGAAAAGTAATACAATATTTTTCGCTGTTTTATGATAAATATATTTATATATATAATGGTTAATTCGACTAAATTTTTAAAGTTAAAACAAAAAATCTGATCAATGCTAATTTATTAATTGTTGCCAATGGGCTATGTCTGAATCAGTGTCATTAGATGTGTAAAATAATTATCCACGTGCAGATATTATGACGTTTATTCAGCAATCATAATTGCCTGAAACAGTTTTGAAATTAATATTTAATTATGGTGTTATGATTTTAATTTGGAGATTCTCCATATCAAGTTTAAGGTGGAAAATTAAATTATGAGACGGTGTTAATTATGAGAACTACTCAACTAGTGGTTACATATACAAAGATCGACTCTCCTCGATCAACAATTCACTTCTGAATCTTTGACAATGTCTGGTAAGTAATAAATTCTGCTGTATTTTAACCATAAAAATATGTTTAAGAAATATATTGTACGATATGATTGCAGTATTGTATCTTAAAATATTTTATACCAGTTTGTAGATTGCCTTGATACAGTGCGTTTACGCCTGGAAGCATTAGTATGTGATTGTTGTTTAAAGTAGAAGCACAGAATATGCAATTCAGGTCAGTGGTGTTAGTTATATATATATATATATATATATATATATATATATATATATATATATATATATAATTCTACTTCTATATAAGTAGAATTTTAGCGAGGATTAAATTTTGGCATTTTTAGTGAGGGTGCTAAGATCGCTAAAATTGAATATCGCTAAAGTTTAATTGCATTTTATTTTTAAAAGCTTCTTTTACGAGCATTTTATAATCGCTAAAATTACTTATCGCTAAAAAAAAACCCAATTTTTATGGAGAAATCGCTAAATTTGCGTCTCGCAACAATTTTCCACTAATAGGGTATTTTATGATATATATTTATTACATCTTAGTTAATATTAATTTAATATTAAAGTTAATATATTGTTAGTCTATATAGGTCAATGCAACGTTTGCATAGTATTAAATTTTTAATATTTAAAATTTTAAGCATTTCAAGACAACTCCACAGGGATCTTGTAAGGAGGAAAGAAGACTTCCCTTTCCTGTGCCAGGCTTGCAGAAACAACAGCAACAGCAGGAATGACACTGTGGTACTATATTCATTTCATTAGTTTTATATTTCATATAAAATTGAAATCAATGATCTGTATTCTTTTTTATGTTAAAATAAATTAACCGGGATACTTAATTATTTCTTTATTTTACAGCCTGAGCCAATGGAAGAGTCCAGAGAGATTCTGCAGTCCACTGTAGTTGAAGACCTTGTACAGTACTATCACCCTCATTTCCATGTACAAGGCTGGAGAGCAAATGGTGACATTTCATTAATTCTTTCAAAAATGAACTTTCCAATCCATCAGTTGATGAAATCATTGCAACCGAGAAATACATAACATTTTAACAGTTTATTCCACATTAAAATTGGTTTCACCAAACATCAGAATTTAAGATTTTTCTTTAACAACATTGTTAAAAAGGAAGTGGGATTCGTCAGAAAACCATGCATATGGTAAATTTTCAGTCTGGTCTAATTAATTAAACTAAAAGGCAAACTCAAACGACTTCTATAATTTGGGACGTGGAGACCGGTCCTTCGTATAAGACCGTATAAACCGAGGTCCCGTCTCATAGTAGGTGCTGGCACGAAAAAGATCCCTCCCTGCTCAATGGCTCTGAGTGATGAGTCTAGGACAAAATTTGCAGCTCTCCACCGGCAAGTGGTGGCTTCTCCATCATTCTCAATCTAGAGTTATCTTCCGCTACACTCACAAAGTGAGGAAGTGAGACTTAGATCAAAAGTGAGCTCGCCTCAGTTTTATGGCCCCGGAGCCTGAACTGTAGGAGGAGTAGAATTATGAAAAATTGTTAACAGAGACGGACAGAGGATGCATGACTAAAAATCTTAATCATATTCATGAACAAGAGGCCCACGGGACTTGTAGGTCACCTGAGTATTATGTTACAACTTTCCAACAATTGAAAGCCATGAAATTCTCAATTTTGAAAGATGCACCATTATTTATAATAACTATACACTTAACATGCTTACTTTTCTTACTTAATACCCAGAGGTACATCAGACTAACGAAGAGAAAATGCATTTCCACTTTAAAACCAGTTGTGCAACCGACCCACAGGAACCACTGACCCTGGGGCCACATATTAAAAAATTTCGGAAATTTTTCATATATATTTTTATCCTCCTCAGCAATACTGCCATCATCACTTGTCTCAGGCAACTCATCTTTTGACAGAAGTGGAATTGGTCCGCCTTTCCCCGATGTGCTTGGACCATCTCCTTTTTCAGTTATTATCTGCTTGTTGGAATAGGTTTTAACTTTTGTCTTCATTTATTTATCAGGGGTTTACTGGATTCTGCTGGAGTTACTTTTTTCTTCTGTTGCTTTTCATCTTTAGATTTCAGTATGTTCACATTTGCTTTCTTGGATGAATTGCCAGAGAGAAATGGAGGAATAAATCCTTTTTAGTTCTTTTCACTATTCAAGCAATTGTTCTGCTTACAAAAAAAATCATTTATCAGATTTTCCAGAGGTTTTTTTCCTTCTCTACTACAGTCCACTGGGATAGTGAGGTTCACTCTGAGGAATAGAGGCATCACATTTGGGTTGCTGAGCATCTGTTTCATCATGTGGATCAACTTCCTCGTGTTTGCTGCTATTGTAAATCAGTCTGAGAGATGGTGCAATTTCTGAATCTTCGATCATGTCTTTATTGATTGGATGGATCCCAGTTTTTATTGAAGGCTGATACCAGAATTGTTGGTGCCATGGCTTTCATATAGGGTCTAGCAGTCAGTTCTGCAATATGGTATTTCATAATGTGGATACCTGGGTTTTTCTGAAAATACATTTGGCATTCCTTATTGTACATCCCTTTCATTGGCCCAAATACCGATACCCCTACGTCCAAAGGCTGAGTCAGATGACTTGTGTGTGATGGTAAAACAAAGAGGTCAAGGTAAGGTTAATGTGAGATTTATGATCATGATAAAGAACTAGGGTTGGTTGCTCAGTTAATCCAGTGTTTGATAAAGAAATTGGTCAGGTAATTTTGAAACACCTGGCTGTTTGACCATCCACTTTCTGACATCTCGCCATCTGCCCCTGGCGCTGCATTTTTCATCAGTCCATCGTTTCTGTTTGAACACATAATAGGGTTGAATATACTTCCCAAGAGCGTTGCCAGCCGCGATCATAGTTGTTAGAGTCGTCCTGTTACATGTGATTACTTGTGGTTTTGTTTTCTTGTCACATGTTATTTTCACTGGGGAATGTTCTGTGCTGAAAGTCTTTCATCAATATTCTATATTCTTCCAGGTTTGTCATGGAGATTATGTTTGGTAAAATTGTGTGGAGTTCTTTGTAATACTTGTTTAAGATTTTACTGGAAGCTGCATCTGTCATATTCATTGCCAATGACTGTGGTTTTTTAAGTTTTAAATCCTGCCATCTACCAAGTAATCCATAGAACCAGCAATTTCTGAGTAAGGTTCCAGAATCTTTCTCATTCAGACTTTTCCTTGTTAGTACACTGAATTGACGACGGATTTTTCCGTTATTTCACGATCATGATAATGAGCACACGGCGGGTGGGACCGGTCAGCAGGTGATGCTCAATCCTCCATGGCACTTGATCCCACCTCTGATGTTTCGGAGGTACGTGTTTGCTCTGCTTCTATTTTGTATTGTTTTATGGACTTTAATATTGAATACTGTTCGTTATATCCATCCTTCTAGATAAATTACATACTCTTGGGCCATTGACTTTATTCCAGCTTTGTTGTATCCATAGCCAATGCTTCCCATACATTTGATGTGCTCTACCAACACCCTTTCCTCATCAGCAGTGAATAGTGTAGGAAACCCAACCCTTGCATCCAACGATATTTTTTTTTACCTTAGTCTAGTTCTGTCCCCAAATGTGGATTCTGGAGTTGAGTACATGACTGCAGCTTTGTACACAGACCTTCCTGCTTTAAAAGCATTATATGCTCTCTCCAAGTTTGCTCTATCATACTGGAGTCTTTTCTTTTTAACACTCTAAAATTAAAAATAAAAATAATGTAAAAGCAATGTAGAATTGATTAAGTATATGTAAAAAAAAGTTTTTACAACAAACAAGAGGCCCACGGGCCTTATAGGTCACCTGAGCATCATGCAACAACTTTCAAATGATTGAATTTGGTTCATGTTTTAAGCTAGATGCTATTGCATTCACAAGTTTGAAAGAGGCACCAATGCTAATCATAAGTATACACTTAGCAATTGTTTAGATTGTTTACTTAATACCCATAAGCAGGGTAGGGGAACAAAAATGTATGTCAACTAGTCAGTAATATTCAGCGATAATCAGGAGTGCTCCTACCACACATGAACCCCTGACCCTAGGTCTACACATTGTACAATTTTTGAAAAGGCACACTCGCTTATCAAAAATGTTTGATTAATACCAAGCATATTTCAAACAATTCATTTTCAGTATATAAATAGAGCCCCCCCCCAAAAAAAATTGGTTTACCTGACCCAGGGGCCTTGAAATTCACAATTCTGGAAGAAGAGCCCATCATAAATATGTAAATAGTTCATCTGCTTATTACCCAGAAGTAGAGAAAAAGATTTTCATAGATGTAATGCATTTTCACTATAAAATCAATAGAGCCCCGCCCTAACACCATAACCCCTGACCTTGGGGCAATAAAATTCACAATTTATGTAGAGACACTCTTGCTCATCATAACTATGTCCTTCATTAGTTTATTTAATACCCAGGAGCAGAGAAGAAGATTTTCAAAGGAATAATGCATTTTCACTATATTATCAATAGGGCCCTGCCCTAGCACCAGAACCCCTGACCCTGGGGCCATAAAATTCACAATTTTGGTAGAGGCTCTCTTGCTCATCATAACTATGTACTTAGTTGGTTTATTTAATACCCAGGAGCAGAGAAGAAGATTTTCAAAGAAATAATGCATTTTCACTATATACTTATTTGGCCCCACCCTAGCACATGAACCCCTGACCCTGGGGCCATGAATTTCACAATTTTGGTAGTGGACTCAATGCTACTTTCATTCATGCAAACAGTTTGACTGCTTGATGTCCAGGAGTAAAGAAGATTTTTAAAGATTTCATTAATTTTAGTGGTTTTTGCCCCACCCCTCAGGCCTCATAGGGGCAGGGACCATGAAATTCACAATTTTTGTTCCCCTTCACCCATAGATGCTTTGTGCCAAATTTGGTTGAAATTGTTTGAGTGGTTGCAGAGAAGAAGCTAAAAATGTTCAAATGTTAACGGACGACTGACGACGGACGACAACAGATAGCAATACTCAGGTGACCTTGAAAGATTTATAAAACAAGAGATGTTAGTAAAACACTTATGCCCCCTCCCCAAAATTTGATTTTTTCCAAGTCAAAGGTGCAAAAATCTGTCAAAAATGGCGTGATCGTACCCAAAACAAAACTTGATCTAGATATTTTTATGATAAGCCTGTACTGTAAAAGTGGTTATTTACGCGTGGGGGATATTTACACTACTTACGCGGTAAGGTAAAAACCGCATAAATACACCCGCGCGTATGGTCACAAAATTTGAATCTTCTGGAATAATTCTAGATTTATTACTTATACTGTTAGACGGGTTAAACCAGACGTACATTTATGATGGTATTATGTCACAAACTGTGATGAAAACGTTACTGTTTATTAAAAGTTACTTGTGCAATGAAAAACACAGCCTCATATTTAATATTTTAAAGCAACGTCACGCAATTAAAGCATCATAACATCGATACTCATTTTCATTTCCTTCGTATATTCGTTTAAAGCTTTCTTAATTTTAAATGATTAGTCCAAAATGTTTAAATAACTCACAGTCGCTACAATCATACCTATTAAATTAATTGTCAAAACTCGACATGCAGATACAGGTAAGTAGATTTCACTTTGAAGTTTGAGCTTGTGTTAATAATTACAATAAAGATCACAGCAGTTGTTCACACTTCACCGCTTTTGACTGCATGTACACATCGACGTTATATTTACCAATCCAACGGTTTAAATTATGGTTGATCTGTTTAGTTTGTTTGTAATTGTTTTTAATATTTTTCCTTATCATTTTTAAAGGGGAACAACCCGATTTTAGTTATGATATTGATGACCGCGTAAATTTTTCTCGGTAACTCGTGCGAGCGCGTATATTTTACCCACGCGTAATGTTTGACGGTCACAAACGCGTACTTAACAACCAGTGTAAATAACCACTTTTACAGTATACTAAATTTCATTTTAGTATGTGCAACCTCTGCGAAGAAAATGAACGGAAACTGCAAATAAATGAAGTTTTTCCAAGTCCAAGGGGCATAAATCTCTCAAAACTGGCGCGATCGTACCCAATTCAGAACTTGATACAGATATTTTTCTAATATATGTATACTTAATATCATTTTAGTATGTGTAACCTATGCGAAGAAAATGAACGGAAACTGCAAATAATTGGAATTTATAAGCCCAAGGGACATAACTCTGTCCGAAAGGGCGCAATCGTACCCAAAACACAAATTGACCTTGATATTTATCTGATATCTGCAAACCAAATTTCATTTCAGTACGTGCAACAGTTGTGAAGAAAATGAACGGAAACTAAGTGGACCGACCGACAGACAGCAGCATAGGAATATGTCCTCCCTTCTTCGAAGGGTGGCATAAAAATACCGCAAAATCATAGAACCCGCGATATCTTAGGAGTATAGATAAATTACATGATCAGTGCCTACTGTTCCCTGCTGACAAAACAGCTATCAACCTTGTCTTTGTTTGTAAGGCTCATTATATGAGTTGTATTTTAGAAAAACTTGAATTTAAATTTTTGATATAGTTACTAAAAGATTGTTAGAAGAGTTTTTAAACCGCAAGGTGTACTGGTAACAAATGTTGCATCTCTCATTTGAAAGATGATCACCTCTTGTTTTTGATAGACCACAAGACAAAAAGCTTTCACTGCTAATGTAAACCCAATCATATTATGGAAAATGTGTCAAATATTCGAATTACAAAGAAAGAAAGCTGGGTTAAGCTTGATGCAGAAGCTTCAGATGTCCAAATAGACTTCCCTGTCCTATTAGAACCAGACTTAGCAGTAAGAGACTTCACATTTGCATTTACCAATGGAAACAGTCAGTTTATTGTTATGTAAATGAACATGTAAGCGTCCAAGGTAATTATGAATTTCCTTTAAATCAGAATGAATACCTTTTCAACCTTGTGTATGTTAAAATACAATCTCGTCATGTATCTTCCAAAATACTATTGCTGGGTCGAAAAAGACCAAACAGGGGGTGACCTATATCTGACCGTAGGTGCTAGAACTGTTAGGTGCTGTGCCTATGTTGCTTCTGTTTTATGGAATTTAGGTTCAGTCTCGTACACAAGTTTCTTTTCAAACACCCTAACATCTAACAGACCTCAAATATTCTTGAATAAATTTCGTCGAACATGATGGCAAGACCTCAATCTTATTAAACGTTCATCTAATTGAATTCCCTTACATTTAAACAACAGAACAAGGCCCGCGCCAGGTAACGAGAAGGGGTTGCTGAACATATCAAAGTTACATTATAACGTTGCTGAACATATTAAAGTTACATTATAACATTGTATACCTTAATGTCAATTCTATACCTTGATAAGTTCCATGGTAATATTTCAGTAACGACAGTTTATTTCTTAACATTGTTATTATGAATATTTCATTTTAATACTAGTAATTAGTCTTCAGCATGGCGCAGTGGTGGATCATCTGCTCTCGATTTGAAAGCAAAGAGTTGATCCTTAAGTCGCGGGATCGAATTCCACTGTGGGACGTGGAGACCGGTACCTTAAACGAGACCGTATACTATACTGGTAAACCGAGCTTGTGTGTTTATTTTAGATCAAAATTTACAGCAAGTAGTGGTGTCTCCAGAGAGTGAAATATTGAAAGAACACTTTTAACAACAAACATTTTCATATAACTTGCATTTTTTTTTTTAGAAACAATTAAATTAGAAATGTGTCAGCCTTATTTCTGGTTAGATAACGTTAAACTGTCTCTTCTATCTCTACACGTAAAATTGACTAGAACGAAAGCATGTGGAGCGATACATGAGAAGACACAAGAAACTGGACGCATGTGGCCGAAAAGCATCGTCCGCAACGGAGATCGATAAGCTTTAAAGGTGCATAGTCACATAATTGATTGTACATTGCTTAACGTCTCTCTCAAGAATTTTACACATATGGAGACGCCACCACTTGCCGGCAAAGAGCTGCAATTTTTGTCCTATAGTTGGCATTTGGTGCCATTGAACAGGGAAGGATCTTTTTCGTGCCAGCACCTTCTGCGACACGGGACCTCTGTTTATACCGTCTCATCCGAAAGAACAAGGATTTTTCATGGTGAAGTATGAGCCAGATTGGACCAAGGAAAAAGAAGATGTCCTCCGGACAAGAGATCTCGGACGGACAGACTGATCACTATAGGGCACCCGCAGGGCGGGGCCCAAATAAATTTCTTTGTAATTTTGAAGACTTTATGTATACTGAAAGGAAAAAGAAACGCATAAGAAAACATAATACGCGAAAATTTTTAACTATGTTGCTTAAAATTATGAAAATTGGTCACATGCGTACTTTGGTTACTTTGAACTAAAATCCCTGGTCAAAACTACTCAACCATAAAATGTATGACGTCACGTAGGGGAAGTGATAAAATGTCAAAAACACATGCATGTTGATGATGATAATTTTGTGATCACATTTTATAGTGTCAAACGATGCATTGGAGTTATATACATCGTTTTGGCATATTTGCAGTCAGTATAAATTTCCTTCAATCACGGTATGGATGACGGATGTAACATTGGGTCTGGTTATTGAATTCAATATTGCATAAGTAAATAAAAAGGCAACACAATGTTGCTGTGCAGATTGTTTTCAACTTTTCAACAAAAAAGAATTTTTTCGGTTGTCAGAGAGTTAACATATAGAAGGTTTTCAACCAACCATGACGGTGACGTTTGCGCGTAACAACGTCAAATTAAGAGAGGGCTTTTCATCATACCACCCCGGTCATTGTCAAGGCATTATCACCGAAACTGATATTTATACAACAGACAATCATACTCATTTTTTCACCCAAAAATTTACTGAAACTCTCTGCTATAATTTGGGCCATGAGCTTGGCAACTTTACATCGATTTTACTCTCACACGCTCACGTATGTGCGTATGCGTAATGTGTTTAGCATGTACCAAACCAGCTGGATTCTGTACATTCTATCCTAAATTGAAAATCGTGGGATTTATTGGGCGGGGAATTTGTTAGCTTTGGAATAATACAGCTACTCTCAGCCATTCAGACTACCGCCTGAAGGGTTGAATAATAAAAATATGAAAAAGATAAATGCTCAGGTGAACTCAATGGGAAAATCAAGTTTGTTACTGATGCGCAATGGAGATTATGAGAATCTATAGGTTTATTTTAGGGGGTGTTGACATGTCAGTTTCAATAACTCAGAAATTATCAGTCAAAATCACACAAGATTTTGGTAACTTGTTTGTTCAAGATGAATTAAAGTGTATGATTACAATGCTGGAAAACATATTCGAAATAATTGTTTTAATTGAACTCAAAAGTTTAATATGCTTTCTTTTTCCTTTCAGTATATATCACTGTTCACATTTTATTGGAACATATATCCTTAATCGTCAAGATTAATATTTTTCTGTGTAATACATGTATTATAATGTATTATTACACACTTAGTAATAAATACAGGTTTTTTGCATATGCGATATGGCTGACGTCACAATAGCTGTATCAGCCCTGCAGGGCTGATACGGCTATTGTGACGTCAATATCACATCCTTAGTAAACTAACCACAAAAAACAGTACTTGTGATCATACACAATTTTTGGTGGGTTCATATTCTCTTAATTTTTACTTTCTGAAAATAAGGTTAATCTTAATTTACAAAATTACGGATCTAGTGCATTGAAAAAGAAGTAGAAACAAACCCAAATCGTATGAGACAATAGACCATGTACATGTATGTAAGAAGTCCATGCATGATTATTTATACTTATTTTCTTCTCAACTTAATGTATGCTGTATTTTATTACTAAGTATGTAATAAATATATTAATACATACCCTTTTCCACATCACATCCTGTATCAGCCCTCGACCAATATCAGCCCTCGGGCCTTCGGCCCTCTGGCTGATATTGGTGTCTCGGGCTGATACAGGATGTGATATGGAAAAAGGTATGTATTATTCTCTATATATTACTAAAGTATGTTCTTTTTTTTAAAAAAGATTCACAGCGAAAATTAATTTCACCCTCAATCACCACTATTGCAAACATTACATCTTTTATTTCTTAATGTGAAATATATCTACCATTTTCTATTGCAAGTGTGGACCTAATCTAGGTTCAACATATGACCTTTCGGCTATGCAAAGGGTATCATTTTGCAGAGCTAGCTAAGCGAACCTTATTTGTAAAAAATTTAAAAATACCTGTATGACGTATATTATTACCCGAGTACCTGTCGTATATAATGCACAACTCCACGTGCCAGACCATTCTTTTCTTGAGCGATCGACACGTATTCACCTGTAACAAAGGTGTGGTACGTGTTCGATTATTTTTTATGTATATTTATTGAATCTTTAAACCTAGAATGTTGTTTAAGTTGTTTTGGGGGTGTGAGCTGTAAAACAGCTATATTTATTTTACATTGTGGGTATTTTAATTATAACGTGTTTTACTTTATAAAGAAAGGAAAGTATGGGGTTGTCGACTGACATTTCTTTGCCGTGTTTTCAGAAATGGCGTCCGATAATGAGAACTTGTTGTCTTTTAAAGACAGTGATTCTGATAGATTTGCAGATATCAAAGAATTATGTTGGTAACAAAGTTGCAACTAGAAGATCAACTACTTTTGTGACATTCTGTAATACAGGTGATAAGAACCAACTAAGGGGGTGAAGCGTACCACACAGTCCCAGGGCCCGTTCGTGTCTGTTGCAGATTTCAATCGAATAGTGTAGAATACCATGGTTATGACGAGTCAAATAACTTTGATTTTGGCCTGATTTACAGAGACAATGCAATCAACAGCCCTCACCTTCAATCGCAGGTATCA
Organism: Saccostrea glomerata; assembly: GCA_003671525.1. Taxonomy (NCBI): domain Eukaryota; kingdom Metazoa; phylum Mollusca; class Bivalvia; order Ostreida; family Ostreidae; genus Saccostrea; species Saccostrea glomerata. The sequence goes on from PRKT01000282.1 coordinate 684,422, forward strand.
ATCCTTTTGATGATTTCAAGAATGTTTTTGGCAAAAAAGATTTTCATATAACATTTGACAATGATCTAAGAAAAGGGCAATGGTTTGTGGGATATCCCTTAATTAAATTCTTTAGAAAAACAAAACAGGTTCTGAAGTAATGATGCGTTTGCTAAAAACTGTAAATGCAGCAATATCTTTTAAGGAGGTCGACTGGGGTTTTATTGTGCGAAAACTACAATTAGGAAAGTCTTTAATTAATAACACACGTTACTTACATTGACTTAAGAGTACCTGCCAAGTTTATGGAATATATATCGTCGAGGTATGTTTAAGGGACCGTCTCAAAATATATATACATTTACCATTATAGGGTTATATAAGAAAGTGCCATTTTTCACATTTTAAAGCAAATTTTACAAATACAAGTCTGATTTTTTGCTCAGTTCATTATATGTAATGTTGGGATGTAAGAAATAATTTTAAGGTACAATTTTTTAAGGGGCACCCCTGCCACCGGGTCGAAATTCACAAAAAAACTATTAAAAAAACACAGGATGTCTTATTTTGATAATCAAACAATCAAATGTACAGTTGTCAGTCAGGCGGAACAAACCTCCATATAGGCACACTTTCCCCGAGGTCAAGAGTAACTCACTTTGTGTTACTCGATACAGGTATTCTTGGCAGCATTGATCGAGCTGCGATGGATTTTAATTGTATATATTCCTTAGAATTTAATCACATTCATTTTGGCTCCATATCTCAGTAATTGTGCTCCCTTTGATTTCATTTAAGCCTATATGATTTGCACACATTAATGGCATGTTTTATCATAGCCACGGATAAATAGCCTAGACAAAAGAATAGAATTCCAGAGACAGTAGACACTCTCATTATGTTTATATATACAATGAGAAATAAAGAAAAATATCAATTAATACATTTAGAGATAACAAACTCGGAAAATCAATGAACGGATTCCTCCTACCTCTACTCACTGAAATAAAGATATAGGAAAAACAAATTCTTATATGTGTTCAGGCCAAGTTAATCTGAACGAAAATCGAAAAGAAAAATAGGGGGAAAGGTGTAATTTCTGTATTTCGTAAATAAAGTTAAAAAATTGTTTAAAACCGTATACACGCTTAATTTTACTAAGATGTGCGAAGTATTGCGTAATGGAAACCCTAGTCATCCCTCTTAAATCAAGCAAAGGCTCTGACAGAGTAAGAAATAAAATTTGAACGCCCAGAAAAATTGCAATCTGAAAGTTCCTCGAGTTGATAAAGAAAGCTTGGTCGAAAGTGAAAAAAATGCTTATGCATTTGATTTAAACTTGCAGACAATTCGAAAGTCATTTGCAGCAGGGCTGGTCCATCTTGTTCAGGTGGCAGAATCTCTGATTGGTAAGCAAGATACATAATCAGAAGCTAAATGATCATTGGTGATGCCATAAGCATGCTAGGTCAAAACAGGATTTCATTCACTCATCTCATAATACTGCATGGATTTAAGTTTCCCACCCAAGTAATCCGTGAAGTTTCTTTTTAAAATGGTTATGCAGGTGGAGTAGTGCCCTATATACGATAGGTACTCGGGTTAAATATACGTCATACAGGTATTTTTACTTCTTGAAAAATGAGCTTCACTTCTCCAGCTCGAAGGAAATGCTAAAAAATAATACCGTTTTTGAGCCTCAAGCTCATTTCATACAATGACCCTTATCCTTTACATCCTAACGGATGCTTGGAGGATGGAATTGATGATGATTTTTTTTCTTACATTCAGTTATTTTATAAAATCCATTTCAAATTTCCTTATTTTGCTTTCCTAATCTCTGTTTTTACCACTATCTACAGACCAAGTATATACGATTTTTTTGTCTACTAGTAAATCGGTTGGAGTCTGGTTTGTTTGTACATTTATTCTTCTTAGACTATCTTCATTCGAACCTTAGCCAGGGAGCATAACTCTTAAATTTATTAAATGATTAAATAAAATATAAAGATTGAATTTGAAAACTTTTAAGTAACAATTTTCATTTTATGCATTTGAATATGATTCAAGGTTTGAATCTTCAAAAGGAACTAAGTCTTGTAAAAGTTAACAATTGTTTCCTATAAAAAAAATATTAATTAAAAAATAATAAATGAACGTTGCCGTAGATACAGATGCTTTTAGCATGGTATGAAAGTGGAATTTATCTTTGTTTTGCAACAACAGAAGAGAGGGCATGAAGCTTTGCTGCTGTCTGTCGGTCGGTCGGTCCGCCATGAGTTTCCGTTCATCTTCTGCGGTGGTTGCACATATTGAAATAAAATTTGGTTTACAAATTTCTCATAAGAATAATCTAGGTTAAGTTCTGTTTTGGTACGATCGGGCCATTTTGGACAGAGTTATTCCATTTGGACTTAGAAAAGTGTTGTTCACTTAAAATCTTGATTCGCCCGAGTAGATAGAACGTCTGCTCTTGAGTCGCGGTTTTGAATCCCACTGCGGGACGCGGCGACCAGTCCTTTGGAGGAGACGTAAAAACCGAGCTCCGTATCGCAGCAGGTGCTGGCACGAAAAAGATCCTTCCCTGTGTGATATCTCCTAGCATCGAACATTTACAGCTGTCCACTGGCAAGTAGTGGTATTTTTATGAGTAAAAAATACTCGAGAGGGACGTTCAATAACATGTAATCAATCGTTCACTTAAACTTTATTCTGCTCTGTTATTAGAATATAAAAATACAACTTTGGGTGGTTAAAAAACGAAGCATCTGCTTTTTTTTAAAATCACACGATTGGTATTCTTGTAAATGATTTCCATAAATATCAAAATATTTCCCTCCCATTCAGGAATATCATGAATTTTCACATCAACTTGTAAAACACAGGGATCACCTGTGCCCCAACTTTGTGAAAATTTTTTGAAACAGATTTTAAAAGACGGAAAGTAAGAGGCTCTTTTAATTAATTGATCTACCCTGGAGATCTTCAAACACAACTCTTATTCAGTATTAAACTTCATTAATTTTAAAACTGAGGGATAAACAGCACACAAAGACTGAACATCTTTACTAAAAATGTCAATATTTGCTCTGTTGTACTTTTGTCAGTGAAAACACGAAGAATTGATTTGAACATATCTTATTGTAATTTCTGATTACAAAGGGATTGGGCACACATTCTATAAACTTATGACGCCCTTTACCTACATATAAATTACAAAAATTCAATTAGATCACAGTTGAATTTGCACATTCAAAGTATTCAATATTTGCAAAAGAATCTGGGTGGATTAGACGAGTCATATGCCTACGCACGGGCAGGTAAAATATCGATTGAAAAAATTCTTGCAAATTCCACTTTTTGTTCAATTTGGGAGTTATTTATAACCATATGCATACAGTAAAGATAAAACCTGAATCAAATTACTTACAAAGTGTTTGTAATTAACCCAACAAAATGGTAACATTCTTAGTAACCGTAAAAATGATAGAAATTGAATGTTAAAACTGTGTTTTTTATATAGAGTGGGTCTTCGTACCATTTTTTTGTAAACAAATATTGAAAGGGTATGGAAGGATTATCTCTCGCCATTTTCAAAAAAAATGGTACGATGACCCACTCTATATAAAAAAGTTAGTTTTCCTACTTAAATTTCGCAACATATTCTCAAAAACTCCCAAGTCCAATTGAGCGTTTGCCATACATATAGAACTATTTGATATTTAAAGGGCAATGTATGTGCGACTTCGTGGCTCAGTAGTCGTAGCGGCGGTGTTGAAACACCCAGTTATTTGTCGCGAGTGTTCGAATCAGGTTTTTTTTTTTAAGTTTAGGTTGATAATTTTTTTTTTCACTAAAAACAGAATGAAAAGATAAGATGATGAATTTATTTACGGTCAATTAACATATTTCCTTTAATAAACAAGTTTTCAAGCTACATCTGTACATAATATTTTGTATGCATTCAGTTCAAGACTACATAACACGATTGAACTGTAAACAGTCATGGGTAGACCAGCGCGATATGATTGTTCTGTATGCAAAAACAGTTAAAAGGAAAGGTAAAGCGTACTATCTCCCAAACCCTGAAAACATATTTGATAGAACAACTAACATGCAATATGAAAAGCATCAAGGTAAAAAATACTGTAACGATAACCGCAAGGTTTAAAAAATAGATATTGTCATTTGGATAGCGCTGTACAAAGTTTTTAAATGTTTAAGTAAATCGTACATCTATGAAAATTCCGAAATGCTCACAGAGCGACAAAATCCGTGTGGGCATATGACTCGCCTTATACCCCCAGATTCTTTCCAAATCAATGCATTTTAAAGAATTATACCTATAATTTGTATATACAAGTAAAATATAATAACAGAAATACTAACATGTGAATCTGCCAGAATGTTTGATAAATGTTTGAACAATACAGAAAATACGTTTGTTCTCCATAGCACTCAAGGAATCTACCCCCCTAATAAGACATCTATATCTAAAATATAAATTTTATCAAATAGTAAAAATTTATCAAAAAAATTCCTTTCTGGCTTCTTTACATTTTGGACATACAAAAAACAATGGTACGCATCTTCTTTTTTGCTAGCCGCAGATCTGTAGCGTTATGGTTTTATTTATTTGTCTTTCACCATAACACTACATATCCCGTAATGCAAAAAGGTGCAAGTAACGGCGCAATATTTTTTGCGCACTTTCGGGGAGAATTTCTCCACTTTCTAGCATTGGTCAATCAACTAATTTCACTCCCTAATTTTAGACCCATTCTGTAGCCAATGCAATATGTATATTTCATCCACCTCCCAACCATTTATAGTTGTCTCTACAGGCGATAAACTCGCTTGAAGTGAATTTCCAGCAATCTAACAAATAATTATACCCCCGCTCCGAAGGAGAGGGGGGGGGGGGGGGGGGTATACTGTTTTACCCTTGTGTGTCTGTCCGTCTGTCTGTCTGTGTGTCCGTCCGAAACAAAAGTTTCGTCACAGTTTTCTCAGCAACTACTCATCGTAGATGCATGAAATTTTAACACAATCTTCTCTGAGGCATGCCATATGGTGGGATACATTTTTGCTCAAATATGAAGTCAACTTCCTGTTTGTCTGTGTTTCTGTCCGTTTCATACATAACAAGTTTTCGTCAGTTTTCTCAGCAGGTACTCATCGTAGATGCTTGAAATTTTAACACAATCTTCTCTGAGGCATGCCATATGGTGGGATACATTTTTGTTTAAATCCGATGTCAACTTCCTGTTTGTCTGTGCGTGTGTCAGTTTCATACATAACACATTTTCGTCGCAGTTTTCTCAGCAACTACTCATCGTAGATGCTTTGAATTTTAACACAATCTTCTCTGAGGCATGCCATATGGTGGAATACATTTTTGTTTAAATCTGATGTCAACTTCCTGTTTGTCTGTGCTTGTGTCAGTTTCATACATAACACATTTTCGTCGCAGTTTTCTCCGCAACTACTCATCGTAGATGCTTGAAATTTTAACACAATCTTCTCTGAGGCATGCCATATGGTTGGATACATTTTTGTTTAAATCCGATGTCAACTTCCTGTTAGTCTGTTCTGTTTGTCTGTCCGTTTCAAACATAACAAGTTTTCGTCAGTTTTCTCAGCAACTACTCATCACAGATGCTTGAAATTTTAACACAATCTTCTCAGAGGCATGCCATATGGTAGGATACATTTTTGTTTAAATCCGATATCAACTTCCTGTTTGCCTGTGCGTCTGTCCGTTTCATACATGACAAATTTTCGTAGCAGTTTTCTCAGCAACTACTTGAATGCTTGAAATTTTATTACCGACTTTGTTGAGGCATGCCATATGGTGGGTTTAATTGTGAAATGAATCTGATGTCAACTTCATCTGCCTGTAATTGAACTTGTGTAAACAGTATATTAACATGATAGTGCTTATTTACATCAGAGCGGGGGTATTACTAGTGGGCATTGGCTCACAGATTTCTTGTTTTTATCATTTCTAGAGAAATATAAATATATATAAAATATACAGGTTAAATAATGTTAAGGTTTTTTTCAATAATTTTCATATTTTGAGATGAATGCTGCAAAGAATTGTCATCTGCAAATAGTCTACATAAAGTAATCATATTGTCAGCAACATCATTCACATAAATTAAAAACAAAAGTGGCCCTAAAACTGAGCCTTGGGGAACACCAGCATACAAAGGTTTAGCTGACGATAGCAAATTACGATACTAAATTCTTTGATACCTATATTTTAAGTAGCTTTCTATCCATTTATATAATTTTCCATTGATCCCATATGTTTTAAGTTTCAACAAGAGACTTTATGCCAGACACGACCAAATGCTTTTGATAGGTCACAAAATACCATATAACAAAATTTACCATCACCTATAGATTTAACAGTATTATTGTATGTTTTAACTAACTGATATACAGAGTGACCAAGGACACAAGTCTGGTATTTGTAAAAGAGATTATTGTAATGAAAATAATTGTTAATGTATTTAAAAACCACTCGTTCCATGATTTTCCCTACACAGCTCAGCAACGAAATCGGTCTATAGTTTGAGATTACAGAAGGGTCTTCTTTTTAAAAAGAGGAAGCACGTTAGCTAGTTTCCATTCTGAGGGAAAAATACATTCATTTCAAGATCGATTAAACAGCAAACAAGGGGGTTTGGCAATAGAAACATTGTAGATTTTGGCATCTTGTAACTTATGTTGTCAGGACCAATGGCGTTGTTTGTAGGAAGTATTGATGTAATATAAATTATTTCTTGTTCACTTATACATACATTACTTATTTCATTACAAACAAATGTATCCGGTAATTCTGACCCACTATCATCAATACATGATACAGAAGTTAAATAGTTATTAAGTACATATACTTTTTCTTCATTGAAATAAGCAATGTTTGTATCACCAGTATCTGTTGTATATTGTAATGGTGGAATATCAGAGGTAACTTTGGTTTTAAAAACATCCTTCAATAATTTCCAGTAAAGTTCGAGTTAATTTTATTTGTATCTGTAAGATGTAATTCTATATTATTGTGGTAGTTTTCAATTGCATGTTTTTTTCATGTTGTTGAGTTCATTTCTTTCCCCAAGCAGACTCTTTTTTTCTTTTCTAAGCTTTTTGCCTAAGTATTTCTGTTTGAAGATGAGTCTTACGTAATGCAGAATTAAACCGTGGCTTGTCTTTTGGCATTATAATAACAGACCTTTCACGTACGCATTGTCTACTTATGTTCATAAAGTTTGAAGAACATTTTCCGTAGCCTGGTTAAAATTTTGTGCATTAAAAATGAGATTTCCCAATCCGTATTTTCAATGAGAATTAATTCAAGAAGGATATGGAGATATACGAACAGTATTCAATATCAAAGTCCGTAAAACAATATCAATATCACCATCTTTCTGAGAAATATCTAATAAATCTGTTTTGTAACATATTCTTTGTTTCATCTTTTCCATTACATATATAAAACTCTCTAAAGCCGCAGACAAGACTTTGTGTCACCAAAGATCCTGCACAGGAGAGATCGTTGTCATCGGTGACCCGAGGCTAGAAAGCCAAGGACGACCCACATCAACCTGGTGAATCGGCAGTTCCACCTCCTCAGTCTGTGTAGCCTCCTCTTTAGTTAACCAGACCCTGAGAAAGCTGAGGTGATAGCAGCGCCATCTCCTCAAAAGGCTCATGCTCCGGCTAATGAAAGGTGACAGGCTCAGGAGACGGCAGACACACTTTCTCTAGCTGAACAAGCTGTCTCAGGATCAGCCATCACCTCTAGGGTACGGAGATGACGCGGTCATCTCTTCAGCTTGCCTTACCTTCTCTAATGGCAGCTCCTGTAAAGTCTCTGGCAGTGGCAGTGCCACTCTCGGGAGGGACGTTAAACAATATAAAATCAATCAATCAAACGTAAAGCAGACAAACTGTATTCACCTTGTATATTTTTCTTTCAATTTGAAACTGACTTCATGGTGTAAGTATTTCGTAAAGATCGGACAGCACAGTTCAGGCGGGGTCTAGTTTGTATGGGTAATTTTACTAAAAACTTCAAACTGGCGCATATATAGCCAAGCTTACGTTTGAACTTACAAACTTCCACATCTTTTTATTTTGTAGAAGATAGACGGGCATGAGATCTAAGTATGCTTGTATGCTCTTAAAGCTGACACATCATTTTGCAATAAATAAATAATAAAAAAAAAACAATTCAGAGATAATGATAGACCAAGGAGGAGACAAGAAACTAAAGAAACCTCCACAGTATTAACCAAATGTCGCACCAACCCTGCTGCTGTAAATCCTCACCTCTCAAGTTCCCTCACAGGCGATGGCTGAACTGGAGGAGTCTCATGTCATCGGTGATCCGAGGCTAGAAAGTCAAGGATGACCCACATCAACCTGGGGAGACGGCAGTTCCATCTACTCATTCTGTGCAGCCTCCTCTTTAATTAACCAGACCCTAAGAAAGCTGAGGTGATAGCAGCGCCACCTCCTTGTAAGGCTCATGCTCCGGCCAATGAAAGGCGACAGGCTCAGGAGACGGCAGACACACTTCTTCTAGCTGAACAAGCTGTCTCAGGTTCAGCAATCACCTCTAGGGTACGGAGATGACGCGGTCATCTCTTCAGCTTGCCTAACCTTCTCTAATGGCAGCTCCTGTAAAGTCTCTGGAAGTGGCAGTGCCACTCTCAGGAGGGACGTTAAACAGTATAAAATCAATCAATCAAACGTAAAGCAGACAAACTGTATTCACCTTGTATATTTTTCTTTCAATTTGAAACTGACTTCATGGTGTAAGTATTTCGTAAAGATCGGACAGCACAGTTCATGCGGGGTCTAGTTTGTATGGGTACTTTTACTAAAAACTTCAAACTGGCGCATAGCCAAGCTTACGTTTGAAAGTACAAACTTCCACATAATTTTATTTAGAAGATAGACGGGCATCAGATCTACGTATGCGTGTATGCTTTTAAAGATGACACATCATTTAAAAAAAAAACAATTCAGAAATAATGATAGACCAAGGGGGAGACAAGAAACTAAAGAAACCTCCACAGTATTAACCAAATGTCGCACTAACCCTGCTGCTGTAAATCCTCAACTCTCAAGTTCCCTCACAGGTGATGGCTGAACTGGAGGAGTATCATGTCATAGGTGATCCGAGGCTAGAAAGCCAAGAACGACCCACATCAACCTGGGGAGACGGCAGTTCCATTTACTCATTCTGTGCAGCCTCCTCTTTAATTAACCAGACCCTAAGAAAGCTGGGGTGATAGCAGCGCCACCTCCTCGTAAGGCTCATGCTCCGGCCAATGAAAGGCGACAGGCTCAGGAGACGGCAGACAACTTCCTCTAGCTGAACACGCTGTCTCAGGTTCAGCCATCACCTCAAGGGTACGGAGATGACGCGGTCATCTCTTCAGCTTGCCTAACCTTCTCTAATGGCAGCTCCTGTAAAGTCTCTGGAAGTGGCAGTGCCACTCTCGGGAGGGACGTTAAACAATATAAAATCAATCAATCAAACGTAAAGCAGACAAACTGTATTCACCTTGTATATTTTTCCTTCAATTTGAAACTGATTTCATGGTGTATTTCATAAAGATCGGACAGCACAGTTCAGGCGGGGTCTAGTTTGTATGGGTAATTTTACTAAAAACTTCAAACTGGCGCATAGCCAAGCTTACGTTTGAACGTACAAACTTCCACATTATTTTATTTAGAAGAAGATAGACGGGCATCAGATCTACGTATGCTTGTATGTTCTTAAAGCTGACACATCATTTTGCAATAAATAAATAATTAAAAAAAAAACAATTCAGAAATAATGATAAACCAAGGAGGAGACAAGAAACTAAAGAAACCTCCACAGTATTAACCAAATGTCGCACCAACCCTGCTGCTGAAAATCCTCGCCTCTCAAGTTCCCTCACAGGTGATGGCTGAACTGGAGGAGTCTCATGTCATCGGTGATCCGAGGCTAGAAAGCCAAGGACGACCCACATCAACCTGGGGAGACGGCAGTTCCATCTACTCATTCCGTGCAGCCTCCTCTTTAATTAACCAGACCCTAAGAAAGCTGAGGTGATAGCAGCGTCACCTCCTCGTAAGGCTCATGCTCCGGCCAATGAAAGGCGACAGGCTCAGGAAACGGCAGACACACTTCCTCTAGCTGAACACGCTGTCTCAGGTTCAGCCATCACCTCAAGGGTACGGAGATGACGCGGTCATCTCTTCAGCTTGCCTAACTTTCTCTAATGGCAGCTCCTGTAAAGTCTCTGGAAGTGGCAGTGCCACTCCCAGGAGGGACGTTAAACAATATAAAATCAATCAATCAAACGTAAAGCAGACAAACTGTATTCACCTTGTATATTTTTCCTTCAATTTGAAATTGACTTCATGGTGTAAGTATTTCGTAAAGATCGGACAGCACAGTTCAGGCGGGGTCTAGTTTGTATGGGTAATTTTAACTACATGTATGAATTTACTAAAAACTTCAAACTGTCGCAAAGCCAAGCTTACGTTTGAACGTACAAACTTCCACATCTTTTTATTTAGAAGAAGATAGACGGGCATGAGATCTAAGTATGCTGGTATGCTCTTAAAGCTTGCACATCATTTTGCAATAAATAAATAATTTTAAAAAAACAATTCAGAAATAATGATAGACCAAGGAGGATACAACAAACTAAAGAAACCTCCACAGTATTAACCAAATGTCGCACCAACCCTGCTGCTGTAAATCCTCACCTCTTAGGTTCCCTTACAGGTGATGGCTGCACAGGAGGGGTCTCTGTCGTCGGTGACTCTAGGCTAGAAAGCCAAAGACGACCCACATCAACCTGGGGAGACGGCAGTTCCATCTACTCATTCCGTGCAGCCTCCTCCTTATCCAGACATGAGCAGCTGAGGTGGTATCAGCGCCATCTCCTCGATAGGCGCAAGCGCCGGCCAATGAAAGGCTGCGACGGGCTCAGGAGACGGCAGACACACTTCCTCTAGCTGAACAAGCTGTCACGGGATCAGCCATCACAGGTTGGGAGATTACTCGGTTGCCTCTTCACCATACCATAGCCTTCCACAGGCAGATCCTGTGAAGGCTCTGGAAGTGGCAGCGGCACCTTTTCAGGCAGTTGAGGAGCATTTTCAACCTTCACCATCAGCTTCACAATGGACATTAGCACCTAAAAAGAAAAACGACCACATTTACTAATGGATTAAAATGACAATTATATACAAGTAAATATCAGTATCTCAAGTAAGGGGTATCTCAAATACTTTGTTTTGTCGAAGTCGATCGCCGTTCCCACTCATATTCTTTATACATATATATAAAGAGAAAATTCCTGATATACTCATCACGGTAATCACAGCAGACACACTTCCTCTAGCTGAACAAGCTCTGTTTCAGGATAAGCCATCACAGGTTGAGGTGATGACTCGGTCACATCTTCATCCTTCCTTATTTTCTCCACAGGCAGTTCATGTAAAGGGTCTAGAAGTGGCAGTAAACTTTTCAGGCAGTTGATGAGCATCTTCAAACTTCACCATCGGCTTCACCCTAGACCGTATCACCTTAAAAGAGAAAAGACCACATTCAATACGGGAATAAAATAAGGGCTATCTCAAATACCCCGTTTGCGTCGAAATCTATCGACAGTCCCAGTCATATTTTTTTTATATATACATACAACGAGAAAACACTTCATACCTGCACAGTAATCAAGGCAGACGCACTTCCTTTAGATGAACAAGCTTTGTCTTAGGATCAGCCATCACAGGTTGAGGAGATTACTCGGTCAACACTTCAGCCTGCCTTAGCTTCTCCACAGGTAGCTCCTATAAAGGCTTTAGAAGTGGCAGTGCCACCTTTTCAGGCAGTTGAGGAGCATCTTCAACCTTCACCATCAGCTTCACCCTTGACCGTATCACCTTAAAAGAGAAAAGACCAGATTTATTACAGGAATAGAAATGTTAAATATATATACAAGTAAATAATAGTATCTCAAATTAGGGCTATTTCATAAACCTCGTTTGTGTCGAAGTCGATAAACGGTCCCAGTCATATTCTTTATATATACATAAAGAAAACTCCTGATTTTCCCATCACGATTATCACAGCAGACACACTTCCTCTAGCTGAACAAGCTCTGTCTCAGGATCAGCCATTATAGGTTGAGGAGATTACTCGGTCAACACTTCAGCCAGCCTTAGCTTCTCCACAGGACGCCCCTGTAAAGGCTCTGGAAGTGGCATTTCCACCTTTTCAGGCAGTTGAGTAGTATAAAAAGAAAACTCCTGATATCTTCATCACGGTAATCAGGGCAGACACACTTCCTCTAGCTGAACCTCCGTCTCAGGATCAGCCCTCACAGGATGAGGAGATGACTCGTTCACCTTTTTAGCCTGCTTTAGCTTCTCCACAGGCAGCTCCTGTAAAGGCTCTGGAAGTGGCAGTGCCACCTTTTCAGGCAGATGAGAAGCATCTTCAACCTTTACCATCAGCTTCATCCTGGACCTTAGCACCCGAAAAAAAAATGCACATTAAATACAGGAACCGAAATGATAAATATATATACAAGTCAGTATCTCAAATAAGGGATATCTCAAATTCCCCGTTTTTGTTGAAGTCCATCGCCGGTCCCAGTCATATTCTTTATTTATAAAAAAAAAATAAATAAATAATAAAAAAAAAAAAAAAAAAAAAAAAAAAAAAAAAAAAAAAAAAAAAAAAAAAAAAAAAAAAAAAAAACGGATCAGCCATCAAAGGTTGAGAAGATGACTCGGTCACCTCTTCAGCCTGCCCTACTTTCTCCACAGGCAGCTCCTGTAAAAGCTCTGGAAGTGGCAGTGTCACCTTATCAGGCAGTTGAGAAGAATCTTCGACCTTCACTGTGGACCTTAGCACCTTAAAGACCAGTAGAAATGATATATATATATATATATATATATATATATATATATATATATAAAAAAGTAAATATCAGTACCTCAAATAAGGTATTTCTTAACCTGCAGACAAGACTTTGTGTCACCAATATTAAAGTGTACCCCCTAAAAATGTTTTCCTTTCTATGTTGTTGCATCCTTGTGCATTGTTATAATTGAACTGTTCTTATTAAAAATGTTCTTTTAATCCAGAAAAATAATTATATTCAGTGTAGAAATTTCAGAAAGCGAATCCCCTTCACAGGTATCGTCATTCTGCGCTTGGTATTATGTACAGAGTTAAGGAAATTGAACACACCCGTAAAACGTACACAGTTTTTGTAAACGGGGCACGAGCTCTTGTCGATAATGTTTACGATCCAACGGTTGTGTTCATTTGTTGAAGTCTGCTTACCACAACTACAAGGACTGACAATATACTGTGTGCATGTTTTGCTTTCGAACATTTTTACTCTGAATTTTCCAGATTATAATTTTAATATTTTTCATTAATACACAACTAGATTGCCTCTTTTCCGAAGTATTTAGAATAAAATTAAAATCTGTGAAAGTGCAAGGACGTGTCACAAATTTGGAAGATGCACCAATCCAAAAATTTAAAGTTTCTATAACTTTTAGATGAATAAATTTTTTAAATATATTTTCGTGTGAAAATATGCTATCAGAATATATAAGTCGGGATATTATACAGAAAACAAATTTCAAATATGCGTCTTTGTACCCTTTTACTCTTTATTTAAATGGTTTCTAGAAACTACACCGTCTTATAATTAAAAAAAAATGTATGTTTTCTCTAGCCAATTGTCTCAAAAATCAATACTTTTCATGTACAGCATCATCTACGTACAAAAATAATTATACCAAGCTTCGAAGAAGGGAGGGTCTTGTTCCTTTGATACTGTCTTTTGGTCAGTTTGTCTGTCGGTCTACCATAAAAAATATATTTTCGTGTGAAATATGCTATCAGAATATATAAGTCGGGATATTATACAGAAAACAAATTCAAATATGTGTCTTTGTACCCTTTTACTCTTCATTTAAATGGTTTCTAGAAACTACACCGTCTTATAATTTAAAAAAAAATGTAGGTTTTCTCTAAACAATTGTCTCAAAAATCAATACTTTTCATGTACAGCATCATCTACAAAAATAATTATACCAAGCTTCGAAGAAGGGAGGGTCTTGTTCCTTTGATACTGTCTTTTGGTCGGTTTGTCTGTCGGTTTACCATCTGCTCGAGGATCGCAAACTAAGGATTCAATCCTTACGTCATGGGTTCAAATCCCTCTTTTGGACGTGGAGACCGGTCCTTCGGATGGGGTGATGGCACAAAAAGATCACTCACTGCTCAATGGCACTGAGTGCCAAGTATAAGACGAAATTTGCAACTCTCCGTCGAGAAGTGGTGGTGTTTCCATATGAATGAAATATTCTCGAGACGGACGTTAAATAATATAAAATCAATCAATCAATCGTCTAACAGACTAACTGTATTCACCTTTGTTCATTTTGCATTCAATTTGTAACACACTTCATGGTGTAGGTATTTCGTCAAGTACAGTTTAGGCGGAGTCTAATTTGTATGGGTAATTTTAACTACATGAATGACTTCACTTAAAACTTCAAGGTGGCGCGTAGCCAAGCTTACGTTTGAACGAACAAACGTCCACATTATTTTATTTAGAAAAAGATTGAAGGTCATAAGCTCTAATTATGCAAATATTCTATTAAAGCTTAAACATCATTGTGCAATAAATAATAATAATAAAAAAAACAATTCTGAAACATCGATAGAAAAAAGAGAAGGCCACTTACTAGAGAGATCTCCACAGTATTGACCAAATGCCGCACCAACCTGCTGCTGTAAATCCTCGCCTCTCAGGTTCAGTCACAAGTGATGGCTGCACAGGAGGGGTCTCTTGTCATCGGTGATCCGAGACTAGAAAGCCGAGGACGACCAACATCAACCTGGGAGAGACGGCAGTTCCATCTACTAAGTCCGTGCAGCCTCCTCCTTAACCAGATATGAGACAGCTGAGGTAGTGAAAGCGCATCCTCCACGATAGACTCGGGCTCCGGCCAATTAAAGACTGCGACAGGTTCTGGAGGCGGCAGACACTCTTCCTATAGCTGAACAAGCTCTGTCTGAGGATCAGCCATCACAGGATGAGGAGATGACTTAGCTTCTTCACAGGCAGCTCCTGTAAAAGCTCTGGAAGTGGCAGTTAAGGAGTAAATAAAACCTCACCATCAGCCTGGATCTTAGCACTTAGAAAAAAAGACAACATTCAATACAGGAATAGAATTGATAAATATACGAGGGTGATCAAAAAGTTCGCAAACTATTTCTATATCTACAAAACCACTATTCAGATTAGATTGAAATTCGGTACACACATAGCCATACACAAGGTCTATAAATAGCATAAAGTTTTTCTCTTTGTTTGTGACGTCACAATTTGAAAATGACGTTACTATGTAGGTCACTTGTGACGAAAAATGGTTGTCTCAGTCGAACTCGTTCTACAAACGACTGTACAATTTATTGTATATCTTAGATATCCCTCTGAAGTATCATATAATAAATTGTACACAGTTTACCAACTGAAGATAAATGAGTTCCTATAAATTCAATTAATGATTGGATTGATCGTTTTAGTGAAGGAAGGCAGATGGTTAAAAATGATACTTGTCATTTTGCCCAATGAAAGCAATTTTGAAAAGATACCCCCTTGGTATGTGTTTTTAATTAAGCAATTTGCTATCAAAGACCTCCAATTTTCATAGTTGAAATAGTTGAATATTTGAACAATAATATAATTATTAAATACCTAAGATATCGTTTACTTTTGATTTTAAACATATTAGATATGATAAAAAGAAGGCTACTGTTCTCTATCCACCTTGAATAATAATCTCTCCCGAGACACAAGATTTGTGTTTTAAAGGTCGCCATGCTTATTTTTGGAAATGATATTCTTATCTACCCATTCTGTTGCCGAGATTTGACCATTTCCGACAAATGAACTGTTCTTGTCATCAAAATTAAATCACATGCAAAGAAATATAAAACTCAGAAAAATCTTTCAACTTTTGTGACAGAACGCTTCGGAGGGGGTCACGTGACAGCCAATATCACGTGATTCACGGATGCGCAGAAAGGTGGTTGATGTGCGTTAAAATCGGAGAGGATTAATTTAAAATATAATCAACATTGAAACCAAATATTGTTTCTTTCATGGAAGTTATTCAATTAGTTTGTGAACTTTTTGATCACCCCTCGTACAATCAAGTTAATATCAGTATCCCAAATAAGGGATATTTCAATTTTGTCGAAGTCGATCTCCGGTATATTTTTTTCGGAATACTTTTTTTTTTTTACTAAATGATAGTATTCAGCATGTGAAAAGAAAAAGTAATGACGTCTGGCATGTGCAAACTCATAAAATCATCATAACAATGTGATAAATATTCTATTGAAGGAGGAACAGGACCTTTAGCTGAAAATATTCCTGTCAATGAATTTTTTCGTATTTTTTATATTACTAATTTATTTTAAAACGGTCCTGTCATGGGATTTCTTGACTTATTTAAAAGATATCGCCCCACAAATACCGCTCTGTTTAGAGTTTGTATGGAGTTTAGATACTTCATGGTTACGGACCTATAACGGAGTCCATAATGCGAATTTTTACGCACAATCGATAAATATGATAGATACTGTAACACTATATACTCAAATATTTCAGAATATTCAAAGTAAATTATCTGAAAGCAATTGTGTTAATTATATATAGGATTTGGGTGGGATAATTTCTGCATTTTTCAAGGTAGCTTCAACGACAAAAACCTCATTTGGAAAAAATTCTGTCAATAAATATTGTTAAATTTACGATTGAATGTCAGTCCTTCATCGTAATTATTTACTGCATAAATATCACAGGGTGAAGCTAACCTCAATATCGCACAGGACATCGTTGAATAAGACGTAAGCATGATAAAAACGCTTCACGTTTGTATTTTCCGAGTGCGGGGAATCATTTGTGACGTCACACGAAAACATAAACATTCAAAATTATCTATATAGAGAGGAACTCTGCTAGTAAACACGAAAACATATTTATTTTAAAAATCTGCTTCAGAAATTTATCATGATACATTGACTGTGACCTGTTTATTATGAAATAAAAATGATCATGACGAGTGTGTGTACTTGATCTCGCTGCACTGAGAATTCAAACACTGCGTCTATAACGTCACTAACGTCAGACTGCAGGGTAAAGAGAAACAAATCTGTGGATTGGGCAACTTCACAATATCTTAATGATGGAAAGATATTTAAAAACTTTATTAATAATAATTTTTAAAATTAAATGTTTAAAAAACAATTTTAGAATTTAGAATAAAATTACACAAGAATTATTGATTTTAACAATATTTAACATGTATATCATCACCGATTATAAGGTAATATGTCTTTTTAGTCATGTGACATGTTCCCTGTCTCCCCTTAAAAAGAATAAGCAATAAAATCTTTATATCCATATTGGCATAGTTTATTTGCTTCAGTATACGTATCTATGTGTACATTTCATAATTCTACAAATTCAGTCAGGAGGATCTGATCCCCCCCCTCCCCCCGCCCGAACTGCGCATGGTTTACTTTTTACCTAACCGGGAGGAGGGACAAATTCTCTGAATTAGCTTGTTAATTAAATACCCAGAAGCAGAGGAGATTTTCAAAGAAATAATGCATTTTTCACCATGAAATCTACATAGCCCTACCCAAGCACCTAAGAATCCGACCCTGGGGCCATGAAATTCACAATTTTGGAAGAGGCATCCTTATTCAACATAAGTATGTACTTGGTTAGTTTATTTCATGCCCAGGAGCAGAGAACATTGTCAAAGAAATGATGCATTTTCACTATATGGTCTATATAGTCCCGCCCTAGCATTAAAAACCCTTACCCCAGGGCCATGAATTCCACAATTTTGGTAGAGGACTTAATGCTGATTACCATCAAGTAAACAGTTTCATTGCTTGATTCTTACGAATAGAGAAGAAGATTTTTAAAGATTGCATTAATTTTAGTGATTTTGGCCCCATCCCTAAGGCTCCAGGGGGGCAGGGGCCATGAAATTCACAAATTTGGAAGAGGCAGCATTGTGCAATATAAATATGTATGTCTGTCGAAGGAACGTACTCTGGTGCATCTGGGTTTTCTTGGACGGTGTACGGCTTAGTGCTTTCCTCCTCAAAGTTTTCAGGTGCATGGATGGTAATTTCCACAGCTTTTATTGGGTTGGAACTTGACGAAAATGACGAGGATGATGATGAGGAGGATAAATTTGACATAGACAGGGTCTTGCGTTTAACAGCTGTTGTCTTTAGAGCTTTCATTTGGTGTGACATGGCATCTTTGACTGTTTTGATCCAGAAGGCTCTCGTTCCGAGACGGGTGCTGGCTCTGACTGGTTCTTCTGTAGGGGGTTCCTTTAGGGCAGTAGTGGAGTCTTGCCTCTTTTGTGGTACGAAACTTGGCAGGTCAGCTGAATCCCCGTTGGAAGTGTGAGACGAGTCAATGGCCAATGTCCCAGTAGGCAGGTTATCCCTGCTGCTTGTGGGTGGAGCAAGTTGTACTGATGCAAAGTAACGTCTAGGTACCGATTTTCTGGACCTTTTGTTTGGAGCTACTGTGGGTGGTTCCCTGAGTAAGATGGCCCTCTTGGCTCCTAGTTTTGGGTCTAAATTTGGGATCACCCGCTTCATCAAGGGCTCAACGAGACGGGATCTTTCCTTCTGGAACTTAGCAAACTCTGCTTTCTCTTCATCTCCAAACTGCATAATAGACTTTTTGAGAAATTTTAGATGGTAATCGCTGCACCCATGTCTCTGATCCTTTCTGCCCAGAAGGTAATTGCACATTGAACACTGCAAGCCAAAATGAGTTAATTTGCTAATTTAACCTGTAAGAAACCATCAAACTACATCAAAACTTACTATAGCATGCTGTTTTTTCGTTAGTTTAATCCGACATAACAAGTTATTAACAAGTCACTGGTCGCAATCCATTTGTCAATGTGACGTCATTTCGGAAAACATGACTTAGTTTGTATGCGGTGAGAGGCAGATCGTATCTTTGCAAAAGGAGGGATTTTACTCATGGTATACCCTTGCACTGTCTATATTTGAAGAAAAATAATTTGAGTAGCAATGACTGCAAGAATAAAAATAAAAAAAATTGACAACATTCGAAATTCAGTTTAGAAGTTGAAGAAAACTGTAGTAGATAATTATAAAGATAAAACTATTGAAATAGTATCTAAATTCACAGAAAACACAAAACTATACTTGTACAGTAAAATAAATCACAATATCAATATAGAAGAGTATTTTGTGCTTGAAAATAGTTTTAAGAATAGACAAATGCTAATTAAATTTCTAACAAGTGACCACTGCCTAATGATTGAAACTGGGAGGCATAAGAAAATACCTCGACAACAAAGATTATGTACTACATGAAATGCTATTGATGATGAATTTCATTTCTTTTTACAGTGTAACTTGAATATACAAGCAAGGAATATACTTGTAAAATCTATCATAATAACTTCTATACGCAGTATAATAATATGATCATGAAATATGGAGTATTTGTTTATATTTTAAGGTAATTAGCAGAAGTATATTCTTTAAACCAAATAACAGATTCTAAATCTATCTATTTTTAATATCATATGAGGAAAAATAATCTCATGATTGGATGTTACAAGTTGACATGCAATATTGATTGGATGTGACACATTGACTCCTTTGTCTAATACAATTTTCAAAGATCTTGAAGGAATTCTTTGACACATACGTTGTACATTATTTTTTCTAAAAAGTAAAAACTAAATAAAAAGCAGTTCAGTATTTTTCATGAATTCATAATATATAATTTTGAAAATATTATTCTTTTAATTTACAATCATACAGAGTCTAAGAAAGAGAAAATCAAAAAACATTGAGCCTTTAAAAGAAAAGACTACCAATGCAGAGAGAGCTAAAAGGTACAAATTCATTAACTGCATTTATCTTTTTCTACAATATTGTAAACTGTACACACATAATTTATGACTTGCTTGAGAAAATAAATCCAGTTACACACTTGTTAGTGAAAAAACTGAAAATTAATCAAGTTCCATTTGAAATAAAATGCACATGTGTATTGAAACATATCTCGTATCAGGTATAGAGAACATTAAAAGAAAGATAGTAAGAAATATAAAGAGTACCAAGAAAAAGAAAGAGAAAGAAAGAAGTTAGCATGGAGGAAAAGAACAGAGGAAAAGAAAGAAGCAGATCGCACTAAAGCTAGAGAGAGACAAAAGAGGTTTTTTTTTTCAAATACTAGTCTACAATGCTGTAAATGAAAACATGAAATTAATCAGCTGGATATTCATAAAAAGTTTTATTATGTACTTGTTAAATATTGAAAATTTGAAGTTGCATTGGGAAATGACAATGCAATTTCAAAATGTTTTTTTAAAACATTTTCAAATTGAAATGAAGAACAAAGGATTTTCTGTTAATTCGCAGGTTTCGGGAACGCCAGAAGGAGATGGGAATAAAAACTATGTCCAATACCACATCAAAAGTCCTGACTAGAACTGAAAGGGAAAAAAATGTATTGGCGCTTAAAGAAAAGGGAATCAAGAGAAAAACAAAACAGTCAAAAAAAGAGAAGATTAAAAGAAAGAGACCGCGATTATCGTCAAAATAAGAGAAACCCATGGCCAGCATCAGGACCAAAGAGGAGAAAACACCACCACATACCGAAGGATAAAGAGCACTATGCAGACATTGTAGAAAATATATTGGAGAATGCAACTCCTAAAAAGAAAGAAGCTCTGGCAAAGAGAAATTTATTTGCAAACAGTCCACTCTCAAGAAAAAAATTAAAATTAATGGATCATTCATTCCATGTAATCAAGAAGATTGTCAGAGAAAAGAGGAAAGTGAAAAAAACGATCCTGTATAACCTCTCATTTCTTAAGAAATACAGATTGAACAGATTATTATCGAAATACATAGGAGTCAAAGAATCTGAATTTACTAGGAGAGAGAAAGACTTGCAAGAGAGGAAAAGAAGTTCTGATGCAGTTTCAGATAGTGTAAAAAGAAGGATTGAACACTTTTACACAAGACCTGATATCTCTACAAATTTACCAACATCTAAGAGAATCAAGAAAGATTTGAGCGAAAGAAGAATTCTGGACAGGCCAATCAAACAAACTTTCACCGAGTTTAAAGAACTGAACCCCGCAGCACAACCAATAAGTTTGTCAACTTTTAAACCTAACAAGCCAAGAAATGTTGAATCAACCAGAAAACAGACATGGTATGGATGTCTTTGCGAAGTATGTACAAATGTTGAGCAGAAGTTGAGATCTCTTAGACAATTTGCTGCAAAGAATGGATCAACATCAGTATAAAAGACAAGTATGAAGCAGTCTCTTTAACATTATGTGGTAAAGGTTCCAACACATTCCATGAATACAGATGCTCAAAAAGAGAATGTGGTGTTGACAGAATTTTTCAGTATTTTGAAAATCTTGCAAAAAATACTACCCAAGAATCTGTAAGATATACAAAATGGGAGCGAGTTAAGAAACTGTACAAGGGAAAGGAAATCACGCAAATTCAACCTGTTACCCACTGTGAATCCTTAACAAAGGTCATTACAGAGTTGTCGGAAGAACAAATAAAGCTCCAAAAGATTGGGTAATTCTAAATATGGATTTTTCAGAGAATTACTCATGTATAGCCCAACACGAAGTTCAGAGTGCACACTGGGGCCACCAACAGGCCACAGTTCACCCAACAGTGGCATTTTATCAATGCCAGGATTACAACTGTGAGGAAACAGTCATTTAATCCCTTGTTTTCATTTCAAATGATTTGAACCACAATGTACATTGTGCAAAGATTTGTTATAGAAGCTGAAAAACATCTTACAAGGAATCGGGGACTTACGATTAAAAAGATGATCCAAATGACCGATGGCTGTGCAGTACAATATAAATCAAAGACCCCATTTACGGACATCTCATATAGTTTGGAAGACTTTGGACACCCTACAGAACGCCACTTTTATGGCTCTAGACATGGAAAGGGTCCCTCTGATGGGGCAGGTGCTGTAGTTAGAAGTGCTGCAGGGAGAGCCGTAACCTAAGGGGTCAGGCTTGCCAGAGACACAGTCCCAGATACCAGAACAGGCATCTTCTTCTCAACAAGGGAACAACGAGTCACCATCCACAATAGAAACAGTTGTTTCTCAGT
This sequence comes from Saccostrea glomerata, assembly GCA_003671525.1. Lineage (NCBI taxonomy): Eukaryota > Metazoa > Mollusca > Bivalvia > Ostreida > Ostreidae > Saccostrea > Saccostrea glomerata. Next base: position 706,713 of record PRKT01000282.1, read on the forward strand.
TGTTGAGTTCTAGTGCAGTGCAGTAGGCACAAAATCCATGAACACAGACAATATAATTTCTGTGACAGAGGGAATTCCTCTTGGGGCAACAGTATCTTCAAAAATTAAATCAAAAGTTTGGGCTAATGAATTTTTTGATCTACGATTACTGCTGTCGCGTCAGGAGGAAGACCCTCTTATGCTGTCCATTTCTCCGGGGGTTATTAATGTACAGCATACCTTAAAGCCAAAAACCCCCATGTAAATCAACCAGTGGACTGACGCCTTTCTGATTTTTATCAGTATCAGAATTCAGAAGAACTCATCAGAGGCTCCCCATCTGCTGAAATACATGAGCTTTATCAGAGAAATGCATAAGCTTTATGGTGATGCAGCCTGGAGGGCATATGATGAAACCTTCAGAAAATTGAGGGAGTCGGTCGACCTCGCATGGCAAAAGCCAGTAGAAGAACTGAGAGGAAAATGTATTGCTCAGGCCATAAAACCCAATTATAATGCGCTGCCCTTTCTTTGCAAGCAAGCGGGAAGAGTCCGCTTTTGCTTTGCTTTTAACCGGGGGGAAAAATGCAAAAACACCCCATGTCAATTCTCTCACACATGTCAATCATGTAGGGGACAACACCCACAGTACAAATGTACTTCACCACCCCAAGGAGTTCAAGAAAACAGAACTACCAACCCCAGTAAGGCCAAACATTTTAAATAAAGAATTAGATGGGTATGATCCAGATCTAAAAGCTTATTTGGTAAATGGGTTTACACATGGGTTCTCTCTAGGTTGTATTACCACTCCTTCAGCCCCCTTGTCAAAAATCACAGCTCAGCTTTAAAACATGTGGATATCATAAATAATCACATTACAAAGAGTCTACAGCTTAAACGCATTTCAGGCCCCTTTCCAGACCCACCATTTGATCCTTTTGTTTCTTCACCACTAGGAGTAGTACCAAAATCAGAGCAGGGAAAATTCAGGATTATTCATGATTTATCTCACCCGAAAGACAATTCTGTTAATGTGAACATACCCAGGGAAAACTCAGCAGTACAATATGATACCGTTGACTGGATAATTCAGCTAGTTCAGAAAAATGGCAAGAACTGCTTGATGGCAAAAACTGATATTGAAGACGCTTTTAGAATAATCCCAGTTAATCCATCTGACTATCATTTATTAGGTTTTTCTTGGAAAAATAAGTTTTATTTCGATAGATGTCTACCGATGGGAGCAAGCAGTTCATGTCAGATTTTTGAACAGTTAAGTGTAGCCTTGCAGTGGATTATGCAGTCAAGGTA
>PRKT01000283.1:0-14621 GCA_003671525.1 Saccostrea glomerata
CGTAATGAAAATAAGACATAAACTAAATAAAAGTGTCACTCTGCAATAAACAAACGGCATCCGGCATAATAATATTTCCGCATTAAAGTAACACAGAGACGTTTATTCTCCTACTGAAGTAAACGTTTGCTAAGTGATAAAGGATTTATGGGGAACATATCGACTTGATTCCAAAAATGACTCTGACTGTGTGGACGTTAGTTGTCTGTGTTCTTACGTACGGACCTGTGACTGAGGCCTGTCCTAACGTCTGTAGCTGTGAAAGGAATACCCTCTGTAATGGGACATTTGTAAACTGTTATAATAAAGGGTTAACTGAAGTACCTACCAACATCCCAACAGATACATGTGAAATGTAAGTAACTGTTTTAAAGTATAATTACTGATAGTCATTCAAGGTTATGATTTTTAAGAATATCATAATAATGTTAAAGTTTGTTCGTAAAATCATGTATTATGGTTGTTCTCATCTGATTGGACTTACTCTTAGAAGAGTAATTAGATTAATAATATAACAATGGAATGAAAAACATATAAGACTATCTCAATTCTATTTTTGTACATGATTCTCGTTATTATGAAACCCCTTTCACATAGAATATTAATGGAAATCTTGTTTTTAATAATTTTAGAACAAGGGATTGTTTCTTAAAACTTCAACATAACATTATTAAGAACAAATATTTCAAATTTTCAAAATCTTTTAATTGCATCATTAGCTACACATGAAAATCCCATAACGATCTCTGGTGCTCTTAATACCCCTGTGTAAGTATTATCAAATAGCTATTAGAGTTGGACCTGTAACATTCAATACCAACATTAACTTTAAGGAATGCCAGATTTACATTCCTTGTTCGAGTTTTTATTGATTAAAACTATATATTTTACAAATTTTGTTTTTTTTAAATAATACTTCGAAGAATTATAAACTAAAAACCTTAGCAACATTCCAAGGATAAATTTCTTATAACTAATAAATAAGTAGCATTAATTTAGAACCATTGTCATCATCATTTCGAATATGATAATGAATTTTTCTTGCTTAAAGAAAATAAAAAATCAATTTAAGGTAATGAATAATAAAAAAGGTGATAAATCTAACACAGTAATACCTTTTTTGATCATAGCAAACATTGACCTTGAATACATCAAAGAGGTGAGATCTAGTACAATGGGGATGCTTAAACATTTCATCCATCGTTTTGTTTAAAAATCGGTCTACGCATATTACATTCTTGATTTTTTTTGTACTATTATTACTTTTGAAGATTTTCCACAAGAAATTTAGTTTTACCAAAAAAAATTATTTTTTTTTATTCTCGAAGAGCCCATTCAATGTCAACCACGTTTGTCATTAAAGTAAGTCAATTATAGAATGATGATTAAACTTTAATTTCTAAATCGAGTTTGCTAATATATCACCAAATCTCCTTTGACGAATCTCATTAGTTCACTTAACAAAACAAATTATGTAAAGGGCATTACACTTAACTCTGGAAAAGAATCTATATGTGGAATCAGGTGCCACAGAGGAGTTAGCATTCCCTCTTGACAAATCAGAACCTCCATGAGCCCTAGCTATTGATCAGTAATGACTGTTATGAGCATATCTCAGTTTTCCAAATAGTATGCAGGGTATATTTAAAAAAATATATAATATGGTTGAATGTTTTATTGTACAATTTCCAGAAATCTTGCAGGGTAAAAATCACCACGTTGGAAGATAATGTCTTCGACAGTTTGATGAGATATGAGATACTTAAAATAAATTTTTAAAGTCATATGATAGCAATAATGTGTTCACAGAAGGACATGTCTTAAATCCCTATTCAACAGAATATATTAGATAAAACAACACATACCTACAATGCAATTTTCTTATTGTTGCTCTCCCGGCACAGCTGTTAGAATCGCAAAGAAAGGATTTGATCCTTACATCGCGGGTTCGAATCCAACTGTGGAACATGGAGCCTGGTTTTTCGGTTAACCCCGTAAAAACCAAGATCTGTGTTGCAGTAGGTTCTGTCAATGGCTGTAGTTGCTGAGTATATGACAAAATTTCAGCCTTCTACCGGCAAGCAGTGTTGTTAACATATATGTGCAAATGTCTTCAGTGAGACTTTAAACAACATACAAACAAAAAAACAAACTTTTTTCATCTCAACTTGCTTGTTTGTTTGAACGGTGTTAAACAACTGCTTGCACACCTTAAGAGATATCTAGTATATTATTGATCTGCAACATTAGTACATTGTATATTATAAAATCATGGGTTAATAATGTCTAGAGAAAGCTGTAAATATATTTTTCTTCTAATTTATATGTTCCGATATCAAACACATAGATTAATACATGTTTGTATGATCTGAATTATGATCTAGCCATTTACCAAATGTGAAATCCATGTTCTGTTAAACTGATTTTATTATTGAGTCATGAGTATAGAATATTCAGCCAATTACCAACATTATAGATAATTATATGCGGTTAAAAAAACAAAATCAAAAACAAAATTATTTAATATATAATTATGGACTCTTTTGATGGTGAATATAATTTGTATGTCACGGGGTTTGATTAATATGATATCTAAAGCTTCCTAACGATTCCATTTCTATTAAATTTAATGAATTGCTGCCGTAAAGAGTAAACAAAAAAGGTCCAAATTACGACTTAAAACTTCCGAGCTTTACTTTTTGTGTGTAAGACATCGAAATAATAAAAACATAATTTTGCACGAGTACTGACCCTCCGATGAATACGTCTTGAAATCCGATGAATATGTAGTCACTGTGTTATGAATTGTTTGTGCTTGTTTATATTAATATATAGGGACTATAAATAGACTATATATTAATGATTATTGTTTAAATGTACTATAGGTTTATTGTTAAAATGCTACAAAAATCTCGGAAGATAAATCATATAATAATAACTGATTTACGGAATAATTTTCAGAAATCTTGAATTGAATCAGATAGCCACACTGGGTGACAACGCCTTCGACGCTTTGTCAAACTTAGAGGCACTGTAAGTATTTCGAAATATAATAATGAGAGTATGTTCTGAAGACATAACATATCATTTTCAATATATATAATAACATTGGGGGATAATGTAATGCTCTTACGAAAAATTATACAATTAAATAGTAGACTAGAAAATCGACTTATTATAATTTTTATCAAAATTAGAATTGATATTTGTCTCCTGTAATAACACCAGTATCTTTTAAATTCGGTTTATAGAACATTCATCTTCAAATCCGAATTTGAACAATTTCATATTAAATATAATTGAACGAAACATTAATAGACAGTATAAATAAATTTGACTGAAAAAAAAAATAAATGCAGCTGTATAGTAAAGTTGCAAATAACCAGACCAAAGAACATTTTGATTTATATCATTTTGTTTAATTACATTTTATGAAACAATCAAAAAGAACATTATAACATCTTGCTTTAATCTCATGGCAAAGTACCATTACACAAAAAATCATGAACAAAAATTATTACATTTACTTTGTGCGATTTAACAATGCTAGCTGTTTATTAAGTTATGTATTTTACTTACTATATCTAAAGTATTTCTGGTTTTAATTATCTTAACATAAAGTCTTCCTTTATTTAAGATTGAATGGCTGATTAATTCTTTGCTGTTTTAACGCTTTGTTCGAGAAATAAAACTCACACAGGGACGTCACCATGTGCTGTTGAAGGGATTCAGGTTCAGATCATAACTCTTTCGTCCCCCTACCCACAGCTTTTATCAACATGTGTCATCAAGTTTACTGATTTTTTGCAGAACGATTAAGCTTAGATTTATTTTTTATAGGATTGATCATTTTGTAAAGTGATACTTATGAAAATCCAATTAAATCCAGTTAAGAAAACAATCGTTTTCAGGGGGCAAAATTGTACTCTGAATGCATTGGAGATTAAATCAGGGGCCTAAGAGGTGTAAAATTCCCTTCTTAAATAATCAGTTCTGCCTAATTCCTATGGATCTATTAATAAATGCTGATATGATCATTATTGAATTTTCTGTATGATCAGGGTAAGGATCGTATTGGAAGGTTAAGTGATGTTAAAAATAATTTTATTGAAAATTTTTCCAGGCATGTGGATAAAATGAAAGATAGGGAGATAACGAACAGTATTAAAGATCAAAAGTCCATAAAACAATATTAATTATGAGCAGAGCAAACATGGACCTCATCGGAGGTGGGATAAGGTCAAGTAGAATAAAATCACCACATTGGAAGATAATGACATTTGGTCAAGTTTACGTACCTTGTTAGTTTAAATTAAGTGCATTAAATTTTATTTGTGAGCCATGTCTAATGCTAATGGATTTGTTCTTTTTAGGGGGGGGGGGGGGGGTGCGCTCCGTAGTTTTCTTGTTAACACAGTCCTTTACCTTTTTTTTTTGTAAAACTCGTGACACTTTATTTTCTGATATTTATAGTTAAGCCGAATCGTACAAATATTGTAGAACAAGATGACATTTTTGAAAATCGACTATTACGAATGGGGGAAAATCAAGTGAATTATTTTGAAAAGATAAATCAAAGCTTGCGCTCTATATTAAATATCGAAAAGAAGTACTGTAGAAGTACCTTTTTCTACGGGGTCATAATTCTGCGGAATGTTAATTTCTGTTTAATCCGCAGGTAGAAAATTTCGTGGATTTTCTAGATAGTCACTATATGCCTTACATTTATATGAAGTTCGCTTGGACAAATTTCCGCGGAAAATTTATGACAGTGTACATAGCGTTAATTAATACCACGCGGAAAAAAGTACTTCTACAGTATATATTTTTAAAAAATATGCAGTTTTTTTCGACTTTTTTAGAATATGGGGAAATTGACGCATTTCGTGACGTCATAATGCATTGACTAGCCAGAAAATAACGTCATTTTTGATAGATATGCAATCACTAAATATCTAAATGATATCTTATGCATTGTTAACTAGAACTAAGTAGTTTCAGTTTTTTAGAAATCCACAGGGCCAAAAAGGCAAAAGTGTACCTTATTCTTTTAATGATCAATTTCATTTTGATGGAATAAACTTAATGTCAGTAGAAAAAATACTTGTATGCTATTTAACATAAATGAAACAAAAGCACTTTGTACATTTCAAAAATCTGTTTTAGGTGGTTAAGTGGCAACAAGATAACCAATATTCAGACCAATGCCTTCAATGGTTTGTCAAATTTACGGGAACTGTAAGTATATATATATCCATCACCTGTAAGTTCCTCCTTTTAAGTACCTTGTTCAATTATCTGTTGATTTTATAGAGTCATGTCTTATCTGCTTATAATTATTTATTTTTTGTTTTTATTATTTTGACAGGATTACTATTCATTATATTTAGATTTCATGTTTATCATTTGGCTTTTGAGAAAGCTATAACTTTTATTACAATTTGTAGTACTTATGTTAAGATCCGGGTATGAGATCGGCACATGTAAATATCTGTGATAATGATAACTGTGATAAAACAGATTTCAATGTCAAACATAAACCATTCCTCACAGTTGAGCAAATACCGTTTGATATTATTAATATATATACATATTTAATTTTCTTTTTCCTAAAAAGAAAATTTACGTATATTTTTATTAATGGTTTTTAGCATAATATCATTTATTTAAAAAAACTTCTGGATTATACACAAAAAGTATGTTGATGTTGCTAATTAACAATGGTTCTGTTTCTTCATAAATCTATATCAATTTTTAAAGACAAGATCTTCAGCAATCTTCACATTGTTTTACATGTAAGTTTCTATTGGAAAGATGTGTATCATTGGTAATGTAATTATCCCGTGTTTCTGGTAGGCTACAGATGCATAATTGTACACAAACTGTTGTGAAGACAAACTGATATGAAAAAAAATTGTGTAATATACTACAAAAACATATTCCTCTACCTTCTTAAGTGTGTGCATTTTACTTCATAACGAAAAAAAATCAATCTTTATCAGATTTTAAGGATTTTCATTTTTGGATATTTTACCTAAAGTAAACTTGAAAATGTTAAATGTAATATCGCAGGATTTTTTCATAATTGAAAATTAATTTTTCTCTTTCATGTTTGTCATACTATAGGTATTTTACTCACCTCTGTCACTCATTTTCTTTCTACAGTAATGGATAAAGTTTGTTTGCTACTTAAAACTTTTTGATCATTGATGATGACCTTAAGGCAAATAGCGTACATTTAATGCTTGTTTTTTTTTTAACTTGGACAACTTCAAGAAGTTTCCGTTTTAAAAAATAAAATAAATTACAGATGCTCCTTACATAAGGCTGCTTTTTCTGCTTTTGTTTGTATTTGAATTAGGAAAAATATGTGATTTCTAGAGCAGGTTTACTAATGTGCTTTTCTGCATAACAAAATGAAATCTTTCCTGCTTTTTGAGTAATTACGTGTTGCTGAGCTTTGTTCAGAATTATTGGAGTTGTACATGTTGAAGGAGAGAGATGAATTGTTACCATCTTTCCTTTATTTTTTTTCTCTTTGTTACCCATCCTTAATTTTGCTCGGGAGTCAGAATCTAATTACGGAATGAAGCTTTACATGATATGTTATAATTTAAAGACTGTTTACGTTTAATTTTTATAAAGCGCGGTCTAGAGCCGTTCAATAAAGATTGAAATAAGCTGCATTCCTTACATAATCTAATTTCAGTAAAAACAATAAGAGGATTTTTCCTCCAAATATGGTTTCAAGCTGAGCATATCTTAAAAAGTAACGTCAAGCAGAGTAAAACCTTGTTGAAGTAACTCAATGTGAACGTCGGCAAGTTGTGTTTTATATTAATACCTGAATCTTTCATCCAGTCAAATGACATGTTACAACTAACACTAAATCATTCAACTTGATATCTTTGACTAATACAAAGAATGTAACTATGGGCTGATTGATGGAGTTAAGTGTCCTAAAAACAAAGCGTTAATCAAAGTTTTATAAAATGTTTATTTTTTTTACATTATAAATAACAACACTATTTATCCTTGTTTTCCTGCTACAAATATGAATAAAAACATTCTTTTTGAGAAGAACAAAATAAGTATCGAAGGCATAGGGCATTCGTGACTTAAATGTCAATGGATGGCCAGGATCACGTTTTTATTGTCTTTATTCAAAGTCAGTTTTTGTCGGCTGTTGCTGTTGTTGATTTTGATCAAAAGATGTAATTTTATTAAAAAGTAATCAGTCATATTTGAGTTAAGAAACTGTTAGTTTTAAGCTAAGGTAGCTTTTTTCTAATTCATAGCATATCATTACTTATCAACAAGATAAGCATAATTCAGAGCAATGCCTTTAATGGTTTACCAAATTTACAAACACTGTAAGTAATCGGTATCCTTAAAAAGCTTTAATATGTCATATCCAAAAAAATAAATATATAAATAAATCAAATATGTACCTTTTTCATCAGTAACATTGAAATGAACGGCTATATGCGTATTATTCCCTCGCTTATGTTTTACAAATTTTCATCATTTTTAATATCCAAAGTCACTGAAAAGCGTTAAAGGAAATGCACTGTATTTTATCAGATAAAACGCATTTCCTTGACAAACATTTCCCAATCTAGTAGATAATGAGCAATTGTTTGATTCATTATAGCACAATAATTTAAAAAAGAAGAAGCTAAAGGTTTACTTAAAATTATTAGAAGTAACATGTTTAGTCGAATTGGTGAAAAATAATGAACTTGGTGTTCACAAGATATTCGAGAATTAAACAAAAATGTTGAACAGTTCACTGGGAAATTATTATTTCTTTTTGACACATGTTCGAATTCGTGAATCCCGAAGTGCGGACATCTTTTTGTTCAGCTACTCAAGTATAATTAACTTAAAGAGAAGGCGTTCCCTGTTAAAGTTTTTGAGTAGATTTCGTTTTAGTAATTCTATGCCTTATATTAATCAGAAAATTCAAATGGATGGAAGATGTGTCTAGTATGTTTCATTATACCAGTCAAGGTTTCAGATGATGCAATTTTAGCTCAAGTCCAAATTAATGTTTTGGATCTTGTTAAAGTTTTTTGGATCAGGTCTCATTTCCAAGTGACTATAATTCCTATATTCACCAAACTTGTACGGATGATAACCTGAAGATTCAAACTAATGGATTTGCCTCGGATGCTGAATCAGACTTACATTTACCAGATGAGAAAGTAGGATAACTTTCTATATATTCAAGTAACTATAGGGGCTTTCTAGACCAGACTTACAAGGATGACGCACTCTAAAACTTCTTTGAGGTGCTGGATATGCATTTTATGTGTAAGATGAATGATTAGATAATTTTTTTTGGATACAACCGTCTTTGATTACTGCAAAGCCATCAGATATAAAAGATATAATTGGTGCAAATTAAAAAGTACACTACTAGATTATTAGTTTAGGTTAGGACTTTACATTTCTTGAGGTGATCTCTTTGATATTCGATTACCTGTTTGGAATTTAGCACCGTTCTCGCTAAAGTGTCTTCTACAATACTTCCATTTATAAGTTGTTGACATGTTTTGAATAGGTTCCAGTCTTCCTTTTTCGACTCTGAACATTATTGAACTTAGAATCAGGACTTTTCCAGGGCATTTGTTAAACCATTTTTCTGCTTTCTAAAATATCACGTGCTACTGAGTAATACACACAAACTCTTTCTATTGACATTCCGAATAAGTATAATGAACAACGAACACTAGTCTCAAATGCACCAACGAGAACGGGATACTGAAAATCAATTTTAGTTTATATTGGCATAAGATGACATTTATAAATATACCAACGACTTATAAGTAAGGCATACGAAATACTGGACAATCAGAAAACTTCATTCATGCAAAATCTTAAATTAAATTGCAATAATTATCGTTATCTTTAAATTGTACGTATGTCAGCAGTATATTTTAAAAATTTTCACAAAGAGTATAATATTTCAGCTACTGTGTTCGGCATCATTGTATTGTTTTTTTTTTAAATCAATAAATAATAGCATGAATATGAAAAGTAAATATATCTATTCAAAAATTATCATTTACTTAAAATAAAATACCAAATGGAATACATGGATATAAAAGATTTTTCGTGAAGTATTAAAATATCTATTGTTTTTTTGTAGGTACATTCATAACAATAACATAACCGCATTGGACAAAAATTTCCTGGGACTTTCAAAATTAGAGACTCTGTAAGGATGCAGTATATATAATTTTTCAATCATTCCAGTTTTGATATTATCAAAAAGCTTAATATAGTGAATATTCTTTTTTGTGTCCACAAATATCTTTGTGTAGGTACTAGATGATATGCTTATCAAATGATTGTGATAGCATTATAATTCCAAATATAATCTCATTGTTTTTAATTATTGTAGTACAGTAGATGGTAATCGTCTGCACTGTGATTGCATCTTGGCTGATTTTCTCAGTTTTTCCCAATCAAGAAACTTGACGTTAGTACTGTGGTCTGAACCGACATGTTTAACTCCCAGTAATCTGACAGGAGTATTGTTGTGGAATCTGTCCTCAGGGGGCATGAATTGTGAAGTCTTTACATCAACAACATCAATACGGGAAACGACAGGTAAAAGATGATTTCCTTACTAAAAAAATCAATGATTTCTCTGCGTATTCTCATAGAAAACATATCCTATAATAAACAGCTCTCTTTGGACTCAACTGAAGTTGAAAGGTCGTGTAGGTTTACAACATAATGTAAGATCGATGTTACAAATTATGGAAGTGAAAGACAAGAACAAATTAAAGGTGTATATAAACCTACTTTACTTACTGTATACTTGCAAATACTATACTTTCTTGTAAATTGGATGGATCCGATTCGTCGAGAAACATTTCTTTAAAAAAAAACAACACTATTACCCGCTGAATAATGAAGCTTCGCCCTACAGAATAGCAGCAGTCAACATTGCTTGACGACGGGTAATATACTGAAAAATAATGACTGCGCAGAATTTATGCACGTAAGGTTCACTATAACATTTATGCTGCGCTGTATGAAAATACACAGAATCGTTGATCAATACTAGAGCCTGATTGGTGAAATGTTGGAAGGAAATAATGAAATATCTTTTTAACATCATGTGTATTTGGTAAGATTGAAATCAAGGAAGCTATTTCAAGGCTAGAGAGAGAGAGAGAGAGAGAGAGAGAGAGAGAGAGAGTTCATTTAATTATTAATCAATCACATAAAACTTTTAATGCAAATGGCAAAAATAGAAAAAGGATACAAGAATATAGAACTGGAATAAAGTCACTTCGTATCTAAATTCAGATTGTCTAACTAATCATCTATAAAAGCAATACGCAACTACATTGTTTCGTCGCGATTTTTTCTGCTTAAAGAAAATTATTCACCTCAGTGGATTTGGTTATCTTTGAGGTAAGATATTTATTTGTACAATGCCCACTATTCAAAGCAATATTGTTTTATAAGAAATGATTTGATTTAAAGATTTCACAAAAATAATAACCCCTTTTAATATATCAGCTCGTTTGTAATACCATGATAATGTTTAGCACATTGTGTTTTATACTTTACGATGTTCTGATCAACAAATTAAGTGATAAATGAAGTCACCAGGAACAGGTAAGATTCTAGTTAATATATCCAACTAAAATATATTTTTAGCAACGTCTTTGACAACTATTCAAGGTAAATGTATGTACAGTCCTATAAGTAAATACGCTGAAAAATCTGGCATCGTTAATTCATTTGCTTAATCACAGTTTTCTTTTTTATCCATGTTTTCTGTATGTTTTAAAGGCACATTTCAAATAAAAAAAAGTCCATAAAGATTTTTTATAATTTGTAATTTGTTATGTTCAATGTATTTTTTAAATTTTCAAGTTTTTGTTTTTCTTACAGAGTTCAAAGAATACATGTATACATTTATTTAATACTGTAATATGAAATATTTCTGTATTGAAGTTTTAAGAAAAGAAAGTACGGTATGAGCAAAAATCCGCCTAGTCCCAAATTCTAATGAAATTGTTCTTGAAACCTGTATGGAGTGACCACTTCCGATGTCATTTTAATTTTTATTATTATCTCAAACCATTTCTCAAAGAGAGATCTTTGAATATAGGTAGTTTTCGTAAGAAAACTAGAGGAATTGTGAGCGATGAGCTCACTAAATGATACCCCCCGCATCCATATAGTTATAATGGCAAAGTTCATGTTTTGCTGTGGCCGGGAAACCCAAAATATGTGTAGGATCAAAAAGTAAAATAGGAGGTGCATAATGGCAATATGTAATAAAGATTTTTTCTGTAAAAGTTTCATCAAATTCCATTTAGTGGTATGAGAGGAGTTGCGGATAAGAGATGGGTACCCCAAAGCGTAACAGACGGACGGTAGGACGGACGGACGGACAAACCCAAATTAATATCCCCCACTGTTCAAGCGGGAGACAATTAATCATGTTCAGTACAATATTTTGGAAACTGTAGATGACTTCCAATTTCGCATAAAACTAGAGGTACTGCGAGCAATGAGCTCACTAAATGATACCCCCTGCTCCCATATGACTATAATGGCAAAGTCCGTGTTTTGCTGAGGCCAGGAAATCCAAAATATGTGTCGGATCAAAAGGTAAAATAGGAGATACACAATGGAAATATGTAATAAAGATTCTATCAGTTTCATTAAATTTCACTCAGTGGTATAAGAAGAGTTGCGGATAAGAGATGGGTACCCCAAAGCGTAAAAGACAGACGGACGGACGTACAGACGGACGGACAGACAGAGGGACGGACGGACATACCGATCACAGTATACCCTCCCACTTTTCAAGCGGGGGTGTAATGAAGTGTATAAATTAGTCACAGAGCAAAGTAAGTCAATTAATTTTTTGTGTTTTAAAAAGGGTATATTATTCGGAAAAATCGCCTCCTTGAAACAGAATAAATTTGATATACGCTTCCGATTTTTGTTTCATAGAGGCATATCTCTTTTGAGAGAAAGGGAGAGAATGTCAAAACGCTAACATAATATTATCTAGTGGTGATGTCTTAGAAATAGGGCATCAATTTAATTCAATTTTTTTTCTTATTTCGTTTTGTTTTGGTTCTGTTAATTAGTTGCTCATGTTTGACTTGAAATAGCTGAATTAAAATGATTCAATGGACATCCTTTGATATTGATTATTGGACACCTTCTTTTACATATCGCACGTCTTATTATTTAAATTGATAGTTTTGAAATATTTGTTCATCAGAATTTTTAATCTGATATTCTTGTTATTTATCTGTTATTACAATATAAATGTATGATTCATGTAAGAAATTCATTCTACTCTGTAAATGAGCCCGGTTCTCTGTTCTTCTGAGTACTTTGATCTAATTATGTCCCTTTTCCAGATGATGAAGTCGAATTTTCTAGATCTATTACCAAGTGCAGTTTAGTAAAAATTGGACTTCCGGCCATTCAAGCTACGTATTTAGTGTGTTAAGGCATCCTGGATGCACTTTTGCATCTGCAACTCTCCATCACCTTTATTTTCAGATTTTCGAACTAGAGCAATGGACATGAGTACTAAAGTCATTTTAAGGAAGTCTTGGAATCTGTATTGCTGCATTACTTATGATGATGAACAGGTACAAACTTTTAAAACCCAATATTTTGTCAAATGCTCTGATAAACATGCATTTTTTATTTCTGTTTAAAGGGCTCAAACTAACTTCCAATTATTGCGTGAAAACGATTTATGGAACGCCTCAGCTGCCTTATATGTAGAAAACATTTATTATATACATGTATGCTGATACTTTAACTTCTACACCTTCACCATGTATTCCCGCTTTAAAAATCGGAATAACTTTCAAATTGAATATCAATGGAGATTCGTGAATTGCAGCGACCCCTCTTTCAAAACACAGCCTCGTTATTTATTTTTACTGACTTTTAATTCCTGTTTCGCAAAGTTGCGATTTAGACCTAGAAGGACAGCTTTATTAATCTCATGGGTCTTCTTTCTATACTTTATTTTTGCGCAATTTACCAGGGGCCACGTTTTGTACAGTAAGTACAGGCACGTAGCAACCGGGGGGGGGGGGGGGGGGGGGGGCATGCCCCCCACTTTTTTTCCCAACATTACCTTTTAGACCCTTTTCCTATGACATATTTTGCCTAGGAGTTATTCCCCTTAGCCGCCATCTTGTAGGGCAAAGTAGTGAATTTACCTCTTTGAGCAACCAATTTTAAACATGCATGCAACAAATATATGGGGGAAAATATTCAAAATCTTAAAATTATTAATTAATAGAGGCTTTAACAAACTTATATTCATTAGAAAAATAGTGTTATCTTTACCTCTGTAACCGGTATAACAAGTTGAACTTGGTTGAATAATGAAGGGATCTGGGACTGTTGCCCTACAATATGGCGGCCAAGGGGAATAACTCCTAGGCAAAATATGTCATAGGAAAAGGGTCTATTGGAAATGTCTATTGAAAGGTCGGTTGGCCCCCCCACTTCTTACAATAGTTTGATGATGTGAAGGATATGTAGTATTGTATGGAAAAAAATGTAAGTGAAAGGAAGTTGGTTTTTAGTCTCGTTTTCCCCAGACTCTCGCTCTCGAGACTTTGCCCGAGCTCGGGCAAAATCTCGAGAGCGAGAGTCTTGGGAAAACGAGACTAGTTGGTTTTGAAAAGCCACTACACCCCACCTCCCCACCCCCCACGAAAGATTTTCGAGTTTGGGCTATTTACTTTTTTTTTTTTTTTTTTGCTTGTCAACTTTTTCAGGTAAGTAAAAAAAAAAATTTCTCTGGTTGCCCCCCCCCCCACTTTCAAAAACGATGCTACGTGCCTGAAGTACAATCACTCTAAGTAAACTTGTATAAAACTTTTAAACTAATGCAAAAGGAAAGCATTGAATGTATGTCGTGCATTGGTCCAAATAAATTCATCAAGATGTGGGACTCGCAAAAATCATCTCTAAGAAGTTAAAAATAGAAATGCTCTATCTCTCGTCAAAGATACGTGACAGCAGAGGTGACATAGGCCCTATTTAGAAACAAAAAAAACTTATTGCATGCAAAAAACTTTATTTACAAGAATATTCTTAAATTTTCAAATAACAATTTTAACATACTGGTATTAACTTAAATTTTTTTTAAGGTAGATAAAAAAACCCTGTTGAATTAAATTAAACAAAATGCCAAACTTAGATTTAGACATAACTTTATCTTATTGAACAAACAAATAATGATAAAATAAATTACAGAAGAATTAAAAATTCAAAGATGACAGTTGTCTAGTTGGCGAGTCCTTTGGAATTTTTCTTCCAGTCCTCCTGCAAAGAAAAAATACAAACCATGCTCATGTAAGAAGTATTTGATTGAAAAGATGATAAACAGGAATTAATAAAATTATAAAATTCAATTTTAGGTCATTTGAACATCAGGTGTTAACTAATACGTGGTCACGTGATCTTGCAATGACATTTATATAATGAATACCTAGTCTCAAATTATATCGACAGAGATCGTAGAATCAACAAACCTTAATGAAAGATGCATATTGGCATTGGAATGAAATTGAAAGTGGGGGAGGGGGGGGGGC
>PRKT01000283.1:14727-29583 GCA_003671525.1 Saccostrea glomerata
GGGGGGGGGGGGGGGGGGGGCTAAGTGTTAGAATTATTTCATAAATACCTGACAAGCAAAAAAACAAGAGTCCTAGGGGCTACAGCGCTCACCTGAGCACATCAGCTAGGAAAAACACGTATCAGGTCAGAACTGAAAGGTAACTAAAGTTGGGGGGGGGGGCTTCAATTTTAACCCCCAAGGGGATCATAATTTGAATGAACTAGAATCTACATTACCTGAGGATGATTCCATATAAATATTACTAATCATGGCTTTGAAGTACTTTAAAAGAAGATTTAAAAAGGTTTCCCATTATATTCCTATGTAAAACTTTGATCGGCTATTTAGGCCCCGCCCTATCCCCGGGGGTCATGACTTGAACAAACTTAAAAATCTACATTACCTGAAGATGATTCCATGTGAGTTTCATCTTTCCTGGCCCAGTGGTTCTTGAGAAGAAGATTTTTAAAGATTTTTCCTATATATTTCTATGTAAAACTTTGGTCGGCCATTTTGGCCCCGCCCAACCCCCGGGGGTCATGACTTGAAAGAACTTAAATCTACATTACCCGAGGATAATTCCACATGAGTTTCATCTTTCCTGGCCCAGTGGTTCTTGAGAAGAAGATTTTTAAAGATTTTTCCTATATATTCCTATGTAAATGTTTGATCGGCCATTTTGGCCCCGCCCTACCCCCGGGGGTCATGACTTGAACAAACTTGAATCTACTTTACCTGAGGATGATTCCACATGAGTTTCATGTTTCCTGGCCCAGTGGTTCTTGAGAAGAAGATTTTTTAAAAGTGCTACATGTATTAATTTTTCACTAATTCATAATTATCTCCCCTTGGAAAAGGGCGTGCCCTTCATCTAAGAATCTTGAATCCCCTTCACCCAAGGATACTTTGTGCCAAGTTTGGTTGAAATTGGCCCAGTGGTTCTTGAGAAGAAGATGAAAATGTGAAAAGTTTACGACAACGACGACGCCAACGACAACAACGACAGACGACGGACAAATTTTGATCAGAAAAGCTCACTTGAGCCTTTGGCTCAGGTGAGCTAAAAAGGGAAAAGAAAAAAAAAGGGAATATGTCCATTGCCCAAATATGAAAATCCTATTTCGGGGGAGGGGGTTGTGGTTGTGGTTGTTGGACTTTCTTTCAGTACCAATTTTTTTTTCAAACACTTCCAAACATTTTTTGTAACGTGTCGGAGGAAAGTGGGAGGGGGGGGGGCTAAACCTACACTGCAACTTTTAAAGCCTATACTAAGTCTATGTTTGGAAAAAAAAAGTGGGGGGAGGGGGCTAAGCCCCCCTTTCCCCGGTTCCAACGCCTATGCCAATCAACATACTAATAATAGCTGAAATTATTCAGTCAAACAAGAAATCTGTGAGCCATTGCTCACTAGTAATACCCCCGCTCTGATGTAAATAAACAATATCATGTTAATATACACAAGTTTAATTACAGCCAGAGGCACAGAAAAATATGAAGTTGACATCAGATTCATATCAAAATTAATCCCACCATATGGTATGCCTCAACGAAGAGTGTACTAAAATTTCAAGCATCTACGATGAATAGTTGATGAGAAAACTGCGACGAAAATTTGTTATGTGTGAAACAAACAGACGCACGAACAAACAGGAAGTTGACATCGGATTCAAACAAAAATGTATCCCACTGTATGACATGCCTTAGAGAAGATTGTGTTTAAATTTGAAGCATCTGCGATGAGTACTTGCTGAGAAAACTGTGACGAAAAACTGTTATGTATGAAACGGACAGACGCACAGACAAACAGGAAGTTGACATCGGATTTGAACAAAAAAATATCCCACCGTATGGCATGCCTCAGAGAAGATTGTGTTAAAATTTGAAGCATCTACGATGAGTAGTCGCTGAGAAAACTGCGACGAAAATTTGTTACGGACAGACAGACACACAAGGGTAAAACGGGGCGGGGGTATAATGAGGAAAACAGATAGTATACTGGTATAATCATTTTGAAAAATTTAAACCAGATCTGAATGCAAACTAGATTTTGTTATCTTGTCCAAGACACCGTTAAGTTACCTCTTACACCCTGTACAATGTATATTAAGTTGGGAATGACCTAAATGTAATCTCCTAAATATATAAAATCTCCTATATAAATAAAACTTCACTACGAAATCAATTGTTCAGTTCAAACAATATATATTAAGTGCATTAGCTTACATAAATATAATCTTTAAACAAGAGACCTATGGTTCACATCGCTCACCTGAGCATATGGGCTAGAAAAAGGCACAAATCAGTTAAGTGTTGAAAAGTAGGGCTTGCACTTTAAACTATTTGAGAATACTTCCATATCAATAGCAATGGCTTTACTGTTCTTGAACAGATTTTTTGCCTAAATATTAGTAAAAATTTCTTCCACAATGCCCCTCCCTACCCCTGGAATGATTTGAACAAATGTGAATCTACACTTAGTCTATCTAATGATGCCCCCCCCCCTCCTTCCCCCAGGTAATGATTTGAACAATCTTGATTCTTAACTACCCGAGAAAACTTCCATTTAAATATGACTAATCATGGCTTTGTTGTTCTCCAAAAGAAGATTTTCCAAGAATTTTCCTATATATTCTTATGTAAAACTTTGATTTTTCGTTGTGGCCCCACCCTATTCCCTGGAGTCATGATTTGAACAAACTTGATTCTACACAACCTGAGAACAGGGTATTATTTAATCTCGGACCACTAATTTGGCTCGGACTTTCAAAAATTTGCAAATTTCAGTGTAGAAGATTTACTTAGAAGTTAGAAAAACAAATATCAATGATTTTTTTCTGTAGAACTATGTAGTAAGAATTAATGTTCACCCTTTTTCTTTGTAGACATGCGTCGAATTGCTCCCTATTCTAGGGCCTTTATTTCTGCATATTTTTTCAAGCCAGAGAGTATAAATAGTCCCATTGATAAAGAAATCCCCAGCACAATAAAACTAAACAAGATGCCCATGGGCCTTATAGGTCACCTGAGTATCATGCAACAACTTTCCAACAATTGAATTTTGTTCATGTTTTAAACTAGACTTCATGGCATTCACAATTTGGGAGAGGCACCATTGCTAATCATAACTACACACTTGCATGTTTAGTTTGGCTACTTTTAAAATACCCATAGACAGAGTAGCAGAACAAAAAAATGCATTTCAACTAATCAGTAATATTTAGCAATAATCAGTAGTGCCACTACCACACATGAACCCCTGACCTTTGGTCCACACATTTAACAATTTTGGAAAAGGTATCCTTGCTTATCAGAAATGTTTGATTAATACCAAGGAGCAGATTTCATACAATTAATTCATTTTTAGTATATAAGTAGAGCCCCCTCTATGGACCACAATGACTGATCAAAGATTTACATGGGAATGTAAAGGAAAAATCATTAAAAATCTTCTTCTCAAGAATTTTAACCACTGGGCCAGGAAAGATGAAACTCATGTGAAATCATCCTAAGGTAGTGTAGATTCAAGTTTCTTCAAATCATGACCCCCGGGGTAGGATGGAACCAAAATGCCTGATCAAAGTTGTACATAGGACTAGATAGGGAAATCTTTAAAAAATCTTCTCAAGTTCTTCAAAGCCATGATTAGTGATATTTATATCGAATATCATTCTCAGGTAGTGTAGATTCTAGTTTGTTCAAATTTTAACCCCCATGAATAGGGTGGATACACAATGGGGTATCCAGGTTTTACATTAAAATATATATTTTTTAAATCTTCTCAAGAATAGCAAAGCCATGATTAGGAATACTAGTATTTATATGGAAGCATTTTCAGGTAGTGTAAATTAAGTTTGTTCAAATCATGATTTAAATTTATTCAAATCATGGCCCAATGGGGTAGGGAGGGAAACAATGGGGAATCAAATTCAAATTTTTATGAAGTTATACAGTAAAACTAGTTTAGTACGAACACGGATATAGCGAAGTTTTTCTGGGTCCCCGGCAAAATTCTTAACAAATCTTTGTAAAATTTTACGGTTATACATATAAAGAACTCTGATATTATTAGTTACACAGTCAGTTAGTGACCTAATACGGATTCATACAGGGTGTGAAATGGAAATCCGTATTGGGCGAGGCGAAGCCTCGTCCAATAAGGATTTCCATTTCACACCCTGTATGAATCCGTATTAGGTCACTAACTGACTGTGTAACGAATTTATCCCGCTGAGGACCTTTTTCAATATTAAAAAAATATTTGGGCATATTATGAATCCGTATAGACGAATTTCACATTACTAAAAGTTATCTCCGTTGTCGGCGTAACGCTCATTTTTCCCTCTTTGTCCTTTGTAAGTTACCTGTTAATATTTTAAAAATTCAAACGTTATATGACAATTTCGATCCGTACCTGTATTGCCAGAGTATGGGGCAACATGAAAAACATAATGAGCATATTCATATAGATTTTATTTCTAGGATACTGACCTATAAAGTTGGTAAGGTTATAGAGGGAAAACAACGTCTTACGCCGGTTGACCCCGGATTGACCCCGCAAGAGGTAATAACTTTTGTAAGGTCACTAACAGACTGTGTTACGAATTTATCCCGCTGAAGGCACTTTTTCAATATAAAAAAATATTTGCGCATATTATGAAAATATTAAGTTTAATCCAATAACAATCAACATATAAAATCGTTACGGTAACAAGAAATTTAACTAAACTACCTACGTAAACCGTTTCTTAGCCGCCATTTTTTATTTACAATAATAACGCTTCAATCTCTCACCAGAGGGCGCGCTCCGCTTACACCTCTGTTGTCGTCTAAAAAGTAGCGCGGATTGTCAAATAATTATTTGTTTACAAAAAATGTATAAACATTGATTGTTTTGTATGATTTCTGAATGATGTTACGTGTTTTAAGCTCTCTGGTAGTAAATATTTCCTGACTTTGTCTCCTTGGTTTCAAAATGAAAATATGTGTAAAAATTCAGAACAAAATAGTGCCGTATATATTGAAGCTATTTTAATATATATATATAAATTTTGAAAGAACAAAAGAAGTGCTACAGATTGATATTTCTACTTTCATTTAAAAAAATTACCAAGTTGGTGGAAATCTGTAAATTATTTTCGTTTTACAAGATTCTTGTAATTTAGACGATAACAGAGGTGTTGGAGCGATGAGCGTAAAACGCCCTCTGGTGAGAGATTGAACAACGCTTCGAACGGAATCGCGTGCCCGATTTTCATATTGCTCCTCGACAGAATACAGAATACGTAATACGGAAAATTTCAGGGCGTCATGTGATCAGCCTTTATCCAAACAGCAATCTACAAATTTGTCTGAAGCGGGATAAAATGAATTTACGGTTATAGCAAACTGATTTTGAGTTCTGTTGAGGTTAAATATGATGAAATTTACTTCTTTTATAATGAACTTTCCAAGATAATAAAAAATTTGATAAATTGAACTGACTTTATTTCCTTTTAGCAATTGTATTTAAAATTCAATTCATAATAAAACCTTAGTTATCGAAGATATGTTTTGTAATGTTTGCTTCCCTAACATATTTGGTAGTACATTTGTAATACCTGAAAGAAAACATGCATATTGTGAATTCGCTTTAATGGTTAGACGAATTTGTTATACGGAAAACATTTCATAAATCCACTGTATATCATGTTTCAGTTTTTTCTCACCGGAGGTCAAAGCTCATGTGAGCTAACCTGCTTTTCTGGTCACCCAATGTCCGTCTTTCCGTCTGTAAACTTGTCACATTTTCAACTTCTACTCAAGAACCACTTAGCCTACTAGTATTTTAACCAAACTTAATACAAAACATCCTTGGAAAAAGGAAAGTTTTATTTTTTTCAGTGAAGGACCGAACAGACAAAAATAGGGGGGGGGGTTAAAAATCTTCTCAAGAACCACAGGGGCTAAAAAGCTGAAACTTATGTGAAAGCATCCAGGGGTATTGTTTATTCTCAACTGTTCAAATCATATTTCTAGGGGGTACATGTAGGGCAGAGTCTCAATAAGGAATCCAAATTTTACATTTAGATATAAAGAACTATTTTTAAAAAAATCTTCTCAAGAACCAATGAGCTAGAAAATCCAAAACTTATGTGGAAGCATCTTGGGGTATTGTAGATTCTAAATTGTTTAAATCATGAACCCCGGGTGTAGGGCGATTTCACAACAGATGTTGCAAAAGTAAATTTGGTAAAGAAGAAAACCACTACGGTGAGAGATGTTGCCCATGGGCCTCTTGTTTTCAATTGACATTCATCACGCAAATATAGTTTTCACAGAGTTTTGACTTTTTCAATGTAGATTTTGAAAATAGCTTCTTTTCATATAAATCGGTTATTATATAAATTTCAATTACTGTATTTTATAGGTGTTTTTCTGAGCTTTCTAATGCATGAATGTGTCACTAAATGACCACATAATCATATAATAATCCTAACTCCTTGCACTCTTGCTTGCTTCGGTAGTATATGCACCCTTTGATCCTTAATCACCCTCTGCTGTGTGCTAGCTAGCTTGTAATACAACTGCATGGTGAGCGGTATAGTGCATCACTGCATGGATCATTAACCAGTCGCTTTCAGCACAGAAAAACTGGGGGTTCTAGCTAGTGCTAGAATCAGTTTTTTTTTACCATTTCAACAAAATGGATTACAAAGTAAACACTCTCTGTTCCATCCTCTCAAATTTGATTTTTTTTTTTACTATAGAAGAAATGAAAAAAAAATCAGTTTTGCAAATATCAGATTAAATTATTTATTTTGTAGATACGAAAAATAAAATATATTCAAAGCTACATGAGGCACAGACTTGATATTATACCTATTAAAACAATCCTCTGGTTTATGACATTGTAATTATAAAACAAAATGACTAAATGAGGTAAGAATTGGCCTGTCCCCCACTCCCATCCCCAATATAAAACTCCTTTATATAATTAAATCGTATAAATACAGAGACATTGTAACAAAAAATGACAGAGGCATGGAGTGGCCCGTTACCGTCTCTGATATTACATTCTTTATAATATATAGTATGACAGAGAAATTGTAACAAAAAATGACAGAGGAACGGAGCGGCCTGTTACCGCCTCTGATATTACACTCCATTATAATATATACATGACAGAGAAATTGTAATAAAAATGACAGAGGAACGGAGGGGCCTAGCTGTTACTGCCTCCGATATTACACTCCTTTATAATATACTGTAGAAGTACTTTTTTCCGCGTGGTATTAATTTACGCTATGTACGCGGTCACACATTCTCCGCGGAAATTTGTCCCAGCGTACTTAATACAAATGTTAGGCATATATTGACAATCTAGAAAATCCGCGTAATTTTCTTTCCGTGGATTGAACAGAAATTCAGATTCCGCGGAATTATGACCCCGTGGAAAAAAGTACTTCTACAGTATACTTGTAGGATGACAGGGAAATTGTAATAAAAATGACAGAGGAACGGAGCGGCCTAGCTGTTACCGCCTCCGATATTACACTCCTTTATAATATATATGAACTAGTAATGATTATAATTTTTTGACACCTCTATCATCTTTTTTGGAAGGTGCCCTGATGGAGTAAGGACAAAACCTTCTGATCATACCTGACAAACAGAGATTATCTCTGTCCAGGGCTCTGTTCGGCCCCTTTGACCTGGCACTCTCCTTGAACAGGGTGTCCATGCAGTAGTCCGTGACCCTTCTGCCAATGCAGAGTTACTTTTTCCTCCTGGATCTCAAGAACTTTGCCTGCTCGAGGCCACTCTCCCGCATACCTCGGGAGGTCCACAAAAACGTAGACCCCTACCTTTATTTTTTTGTTGACCTTTTCTGAGGATTTTCCTACAATGAACTTTTACAAAATATAATTTGATTATTCTGTATCTTGTATTTTAGAAAAAAAAATTTTAAATAGTTTTTTGGCTGAGATGTGTAAGTTTCAACTTACATTTGGAATCTCTGCATCTTCGTCCAGTTCGAAATCAAAAATGGAATGAGTTTCCATGTCATTATGTCCCTCATTTTGTTCTGAAATTGCAAGTTTGTTTTAGGAAGTTATTCGTCTACTTAAAAATAAATTTGCTGAAGTCAAAAGAAGATCTAGAAAAATATGTTTTTAAAACTTTATAATGGGTGTTTTTTGAGTATGTTAGAGGGATCTTACCTTTCTTTCCATCTATTAACGTGTTAAGTTGCCACTCATCGTCTTCGTCTGTTAATGGGAAAGCAAAATATAAAACATGCATACTGTAAATTATAATTTAGTGTGTGTAGTTGTACAGTGTATGTGGGATTTGTGTAAAGACGGTACTTACCATCATTTTCGTAATTTGCAAAAAATCTCTCCCACCACTCTTTGTCCCTTTCATCTGCAAAGAAGCTTCCCCTTACATCATGCTCAAGTCTCTCCAAATTTTCCTCTAGCTCTCTGATCAAGGTGGTACAACTTCAGGAACTCCCTGGACATCTGTTTTCAAAAGATTCTCACTTTTTTCCTTCCATGTCTATGGAGAAGAATTTAATCAAGTCTTCAGAAATTATGATGATAACAATATAACAATATTGCTTACATGTAGTATTAGTGATGCATTTATGTACTAATACATGTTCCTATTGCTCAACTAGTAGTTTTGTTTCCTTAAAGACATTCGCTCTTCAGCCAGGAACGATACATGTAATTATTAAAATATTGTTTAATAATTTTTTTTCCAATATTTTTAAAATGAACTTTAAATTGGAATCTTTTTGTGTAACAATTTCCTTATCAAGCATCTAAGAAATCGACGCTCGCATTTACATTCTCTAATTCTCTCTGTTCATATTTGCCAATTTCAAAAATCTTTTATTGATTATGTTTTGCGTTTTCTTAAACTATGTGCTCGATAGACAAACTCATTAAATTTTACCTTGTCGGTTGACCATTCCTTCCATTTCAAGACGGCTTTACCAGAATCATTTCTCGTGATTTTAAACACGTTGGGGCGGGAGTGGTTCTTGATCGAGTTAATGAAAGGGGTGATTCATTCTATGATGTTGAAAATTGATGACGTCCTCACACTGGCAGGGGCCGGCGTGTAACGCTTCTCGAAGGCAGCCATCAACTTCGGGAGGGTCAAGGTGGCGTGCTTCGATAACCAGTGACTGAATCTGAAATTCCAAAAGTGGATATTATCTTAATTCAAATCATTTCAACACGTATCATAATCATCGGTGAGTTTTTGTTCAACTGTTACCAGCTGTGTCCAAAGGCTAAAAAAAATTCCAAAGAATATCATGTTCGAGAAAGAAAGAAATATATTACCTCGAGAAAACCTAGTCAACATCTTCATGAGTGTGGCCCACCATTAAAAACGAAATTTTGACCTTCCTAAAAATGCCACACTCTACAAGGTAGCACATAAATGCCAACAGGTATCTGGAAAATATAAATTTTCATTATTGACAATGCTAACACTATTCAAAGTTTGCTACCCACGGGTAAACATGCAAAGACATTTAAGCTCTCACTATGTCTTACAGGAGCACAAGTACACTGAATGTATTAGTTTTATTTTCCCCATGTGAAAAACTATGGCCATGCACTCATTTATCCGTATTAATTGTTTGAGGGCCACTTGAAAAAAAAAATTCGTTTCTACTGTTTTTAATACTGTTTTTGAAATTTTTCTCGGAGTTTTTAGAATTCATGGAACAAGACTAGGGTGTGTACTTCACACACCTGTTTTTGTTTTCCCGTGCACAATTGTCTATCTGGAGGTACAACACGTCAGGGAGGGAGTCTTTTAGCGTAAGGAAGACTTGCAACAGTATAGATATGGTTGAATTTGTTGAATGGCTAAATTCAAACAATTCAAAAAACCTGTGAATACCAAAACCATGGACGATGACCCGGCCCGACCTATGTGAAAGAAAAAGATTCATTTATTTTTTGTTCTAATTCAGTTGCAATTTAGAGATTTATTTCTATGACAAATAAGAATATCAACACAGACTTACCAGATGGACACAAAGTTTCCACATAGCGCTCGTCAGCTTGCTAACATAAACAAAATTTGGTAGCATTGGAAAGGTACATGTATTTGGAAGGATGTGCTTTGGCCTTACTGATGTGTTTGTAGTATTTCTGTCTTTCCTGGCTGTATACAAACAAGTACGGATATGAAAGAGATGACCTTTTATTTTTACCGGATTCATTTTCTGGATTCTTTTTGGTACTGATTGGTGAAAAATTCGTTTTCATCTCCACTTACTTTTGTTTCTTTAAATGAACATCATCTCTTTTTGTCATCAAAAGCTTCCTTTCTTCATTATTTCTTGTCTGTCCTAGTTTTATTTTGATATACATGCAAGTGTCACATTTGGAAAATCTTGATTTCTATAAAAGATGAATAAAAAATATTTAAAAATTAATACTAGTAAACACACTTACTCACCCCATCCTCACCCACCAAACCCCACACACTGGTATCCATTTTGAGACACCCTCGTCCATTGGAGGGGGGGGGGGGTCGGGGGTTCAAACCCCCCTTCATTTTTGTACACAGAGAGAGAGAAAGGGAGAGAGATTTCTGTAATAAAGATTTTTCAATAAATCTAATAATTTGAAAAAATGAAAAATCTCGCCAGATCAGTAGATTTTCATGTATTTGCTTTCCTACGTGTACCTTCTCAACCCCGGCTAAGGGCTCCGACCACTCACAAGTAACATGCTGGCTTTATGGAATTTAATCTCGTGACCAACCCGTATTTATATCCCGATAGATGTTTTAAAATGATACCTTATTACTTATATTTACATTTGTGACTTATTCATACTTTAAATGTTATTACTCGAAAAGTTTTCAAGTAAACATGATAAAACTTCGTAATTTATCTGCCATGAACACGCTTTATCTACCCTTAAGGTTTTATAAAGACATATTGATATGAGCTCAGTCTACGAAATTATGGGACAACTCTCGTATAGGTACACCAAAAATGGTGATATAGGCCATTCAGAAGATTACCTACATGTATAAGGGTAATATAATAAATATGACCCTGTGATGTTTTGTCCAAATGCCTGGTAATTAAGGCACTCTAATTTATTGTGAGGAATCTCGTTTGAGTACCTATCCTTCAATGACAAATTCTTAGGAATTCTTGAGGAATGTGTCGTCTAACCTTAACTTCTCCAAAGAATTTGTACTTTATTTTTGAGTAAAGAACTGATCTATAAAAGGGCATTACTGTCCTCTGACAATTATAATTACTATATTTCAGCAGCACTGTGCATGTAACATGAATATGTGAAACATATTTCTTACTTTGGAGATAGCGATATGTGCATGGTAATTCCGATCTCTAGATGTTAAGGAAATGGGACAAGGAGAGTTTGATGTTCGTTTCCTCTACCATTTGTTCATATACCGACGCTTTTGACTGGCAAGGTGGCAAGTGTATAGATCTGCATGTTTGCATAGTTTATTTAATTTGCCTAATGACTGTTTCGGTGTAATAAAACATTTAAGGAATGGGTATGAGGGAAATATTAAATTTATGGTTCCCCCCGGGAAGAAAATTATTTCCCACGGCACCTCAAGAAATAGTTTCCTCCCTCGTGTAACCATAAATTTGCTTTTTTCCTTGCACCCATTCCATAAGTAACCATGCGCGGATGTAGGGGGGGGGGTCAGGGCCCTGGGATTTGCAGGGTCGTTAAACTTGTGTACTGAAGCAAGAAAGTGCAGGGTCGTTAAACTTGTATACTGAAGCAAGAGAAAAGTTACAATTGTACCTTTGAACCCCCTTGTAAAACGCTGATCCCACCTGGTAAACGCGAAATTGTGTTAAATTGGTATGAAAAGTCAAATGTTTGAAGCATAAGAAGACATCGACTAACCAAAAAAGCAGATTTCATTGCATTAATTAATTTATTTTCAGTATAAAATCATTCGACCTCCACCCAGCATCCCTGCCCAAGGTCCTTGAAATTTACAATTCTGGAAAAAGCACCCTTTGATAAGCTTATACTCATTTAACCATGTTCTTAGATCATCATCGTAATACCCAGTAACAAAGAAGACCCTAACACCAGAAACCCTGACCCAGAGGCTGAGAGGCCAATAAAATTCACAATTTTGGAAGAAGCCCCCTTCTCCATCATACTTATGTACAAAGTTCTTTGGTTTAAAACCAAGTGAGGAGAAGATTTTCAAAGAATTAATGAATTTTCACTCTATAATCAATAATGCCCCACCTTAACACCAGAACCCCTGAGCCAGGGGCCATAAAATTCACAGTTTAGGTTGAGGCAACCTTCCTCATCATTACTATACATTTAGTTTGTTTTCAAAATACATGTATCCAGGGGCAGAGGAAAAGATTTTCAAAGAATTTAACTATTTTTGCTATATAATCATTAGAGCCCCACCCTAACACAAGAAACCCTGACCCAGGGGCCATGAATTTCATAATATTGGTAGAGAATTCAATGCTGATTACAATCATGCCGACAGTTTGACAGCTTGATGTCCAGGAATAAAGAAGATTTTAAAGATTGAATTAATTTTAGTGGATTTGCCCCATCCTTCAGGTCCCAAGGGGGCAGGGACCATGAAGTACATGTACTCCCCATATATGCTATATATACAAAAATTGGTTCAGTGATTTCAGAGAAGAAGCTGAGAATGTTAAAATGTTAACATACAATGGACAACACACAATGGACTGTGCACAAGGACGGATGCAAATAGGTACAATACCAAACTAACTTTTGCCATAACTTATGAACATTATTTGCTACTGGGCTTTCATACTTCACCTGTGTATTCATTTTGAGAAGACTTATCATTTTGCATAAATATCTTTAACCTTGACCTTATACTTTGACCCACTTTTCAAAAAACTTAAACCTTGGCTATCAACTCTTGAACAGTTAGGACTTTATATTTCAAAGGTGTATTCCTTATGAAAAGACTTTTCTCTTGATACCGACAATTTTGACCTTGACCTTGGAGTTTTGTTTGCATAAATTTAAGAAACCACGGTCTTTGCCATAAGCTGCCATACAAGGGCATCATGAAATTATAACCCCCCAGTGGAAAAAGTATTCAATGTATTGAATTTTACAGTAACACCAGTATTTTTGTTATTTTAAATTTTTTGTAAATTATCAGTACTTACCAGTTGGCCATAGTGATCATGTCCACAACTTTCTGGTGATTATATATATACGCAAAGGAGGAAAGATCTTAATTAAAGCATCTGAACAGCTCCTTTGGAGACATCAGTGGGATCTCACGTAAGATAACAGTTCTTCTAAATAATGTACTCTAATATCATAGTCGTGATGGTATATCCAAGAAATAACAGCAAAAATCATCCCATTCAGACTGTGCACGCATCTTTAAAGTTCAGGAAATAAAACAACCTGTGCCTGAATCATCTTACTGGTGCAAGTTATGAAGAACTGCTTAAAATTCTTCCGATTGTAAAAGACATTGAGGAAATGGATTATTGCGCAGACATCTTAAATGTAATTGGAAAGATCTTTGTCAATGTAAAAGAGACCAGATCCTTTTTTGAATTAGACAAGGACACACTTTGCATGATCCTGGCACAGGACTCTTTAAACACTTAAAAGAATCTTAAGGAGGTCAGAAATGATGGCTGCTTTGATCTTGATTTCTCCAGAGTACAAGAACTCTTAAGAAATAACAATACAAATTCTTCCGACACTCCGTGTACTTTGATAATTTTAGGGGCAACTGCTTCTTGATGAAAAGACTCCCTTTTGGAAATACTGGCGAAAAGGGGGCTTCATGAGGCCAACACAATCCTATGAGCAGGTATTAGTTTGTCTCCTACTTTGAAGGCTACAATGCTTAGCTCCTGATTGTAAAACTTTTCCCTCATGTATTTTCCTAAATTGGTGTAATGATGATCTTGATCTTTAGAACATGGAGCTGCTGATTCAATTTCAGACTGACCTCAGCTGTGACTAAATCGAGGAGAGGGTGGAGACTTGCACTCTGTTTTGGATTATAGCTTTGTGAAGGAGTCGGTTTATTGTTCATAAATTGGTTTCTGGAGCTGGAAGGTGCACCAAATGGGGAGCTGCTTCCACAACTCAATGTAGGATCTGGAGTAGCTGGGTGGTTGTTTATAATGTTGCTCCTTGCCACGGAGTCAGATGAATGAGAAGATTTAGACAAGGTGTTGCTCACAAATTTCCTGGATATCATTGGCGAGCTGTTACCAGAACGGTTTCCATCCACATTCACTGAAATAGCAGTCATAGTTATGTTTAACATTGTTAATTTAAATTCCATGTATATTAATGATTTATTTTTTCGAGTTTCAATGTTGAATGTTGATAAATTTAACAGTGTTTTTATTTTCATGATATTAATTGTACTAATGAAGAAAAGTACAGTATCTTCATTCATCTATCATAATTTTCAGTAATTAACTACATTTATAGGTGAATAGCAAAGGAAAACAACTTCTTTTGAAAGAAATTGATAAATTGACTAGAGGGTTCAAAATTCAAAAATCTTGTAAATTGATCTAGATATACGGCTTAAATATTCAAAATTTTTGAAATGGCACTCTTGCTCATCATAAACCATGTCTTTAGTTTGTAATTCCTTACTTTTGCTTGTATTTCCCTAAAAAATTAAATGATAATAGTAATACTGATGATGATGATTCGTTTCTATAGTATACACTTTATATTGAAAAGGAAAGAGCACCTCACCCTTATAACTAAATCATGCACTGACCCCAGGGATGTAAATTTCAAATAAAAAAAGAGGCCCTGGGCCCACATCGCTCAGCTGAGCACATTGGCTAGG
>PRKT01000283.1:33096-52062 GCA_003671525.1 Saccostrea glomerata
TTGGGGGGGGGGGGGGGGCTAGTACAGATTAACCTATTTGAAATGAGTTTTCCACTAAGGTTGCTTTGAATACTGAAGTGGTCAGTAAAGTGCATTTGTTTAGATTGATTAAATCTGAAGAAATTGTTACGTATTTTTTTCTTTTGCTTTTCAAGAAATTTCTTGCTTGGAAATTTTTTGGGGGTTGGGAAGTCGACTAAAGGAATCATGCCGATAATTCACCAATCAAAATGAAACTTATTCCTTTCTTTTGAGAATTTTTAAAAATATTTTCTTCAAGACCATTTTGGCCTCCAACTCTATTAGAATCATAAGACCCAAAATGCATCAACTTACAAAGTTTGATAATATTTAGCCAGTTAAGACTGAAGATATTAAAATATATTTATAAAATACCATAAGTAGGTCACAGTGACCTACCTTTTAATTGAAATTTTCTGAGGACTCAAGATACATTAATTGACAAAGACTGATGATTCTAATTAATTTATGCCTGAGATATTCAAAAGTAGGTCACCATGACCTACTTTTTGGTCAACATTCTCTGAAAACCCAAGATGCATCATCTGACAAAGTTTGACGATTCAAAGCCATTTAGTACCAGAGATAATTAAATATAGCCATCAAATGTCAAAAGTAGGTCACGGTGAATTTGATGATTCTAAGCCAATACGTACTGAGATATTCAAAATTATGTCACCATGACCTACTTCTTGTTGGACATTCAATGAAACCCTAAGATTGCCTCAACTGACAAAGTTTGACAATTCCGAGCCAATAAGTACCAGATATAATTAAATATAGCCATAAAATGTCAAAAGTAGGTCACAGTGACCTACTTTTTGGTCGACTTTCTCCGAAAACCCAAGGTGCCTAAACTGACAAAGTTTAATGATTCTAAGCTTAAATGTACCTGAGATATTCAAAATTAGGTCTCTGTGACCTATTTTTTGGTCGACATTCTCCGAAAACCCAAGATGCCTCAACTGACAAAGTTTGATGATTCTTAGCCAATAAGTGCCTGAGATACTTAAATATAGCCATAAAATGTCAAAAGTAGGTTACTGTGACCTACTTTTTGGTCGACGTTCTCCGAAAACCCAAGATGCATCAACTGACAAAGTTTGATGATTTTCAGTCAATAAGTACCAGAGATACTTAATTAGAGTCACATAATGTCAAATGTAGGTCACCATGACCTTCTTTTTGGTCGTCACTCTCCGAAAACCCAAGATGCATCAACTCACAAAGTTTGATGATTCTAAGCCAATAAGTACCGGAGATACTTAAATAAAGCCATAAAATGTCATAAGTAGGTCACCGTGACCTACTTTTAGGTCGTCACTCTCCGAAAGCCAAATATGCACGGACTCACAAAGTTTGATGATTCTAAGCCAATAAAAACCTAAGATACTTAAATATAGCCATAAAATGTCGAAAGTAGGTCATTGTGGTCAGCCTACATTTTGGTCAACATTTTTCAAAGACCTAAGATGCATCTTATGACCAAGTTTGATGATCAAAGGTCTGACAGTAATCAAAATATGCGTTTTAAACAATTTGAAAACAAATGTCGGCAAAATTCAAAAAGTAGGTCACAGTGACCTACTTTTTTATAAATATGTTTTAAGGTCCCAAGATGCATCAAAGTACAATATCTGATGATTCTAAACCTCCCAGTGTCTGAAAAAATGGGATTTAATGTTTTTAAAAGGATAAGTCATAAAGTTCAAAAAATAGGTCACGGTGACCTAATTTTAAGTTGACATTGTTCAAGGACCCAAGATGCATCAACTGACAAAGTTTGATGATCATAGGCCTTAAAGTGTCCAAAATATGCCTTCAAATCAATTTGAAAACAAATCCCCGCAAAATTTAAAAAGTAGGTTACCGTGACCTACTTTTGAGTTAACATGATATGAAGTCGTAAGATGCATCAACTTACAAGAAATGATGATCCTAGTCCTTCTAGTAAGCAAAATATACACGTTTTTATTAATTGTAAATTTAGGTCAACTTTGAAGTGACCTTGAAACCACGCCCTTAGCCCCAGGGTAATTCCCCGTGCAAATTTAAATCTTCGACATCTCCTGATCCTTGTATGTAAGTTTGGTGAAAATTTGCCTGGTGGTTATGGAGAAGAAGATTTTTTAGCAACCAGTATTTTTGGTTTTGTTTTCCTGATTATCTCCCCTTGTTTAAGGGTCCCAACCCTTATTTTAGTATAAATGGTAGCCCTTGGGCCAAGGATACCCTGTGACAAATTTGGTAATGATTGGCCAAGGGGTTCTTGAGTAATGGCCCATATTCTAAAAAGTTTACGCACACCGCACAAATGGCCATAGCATTAGCTCTTTGAGCCTTTGGCTCAGAAGAGCTAATAAAGAGAGAGGGTGTAC
This sequence comes from Saccostrea glomerata, assembly GCA_003671525.1. Taxonomy (NCBI): domain Eukaryota; kingdom Metazoa; phylum Mollusca; class Bivalvia; order Ostreida; family Ostreidae; genus Saccostrea; species Saccostrea glomerata. Next base: position 35,496 of record PRKT01000283.1, read on the forward strand.
AAGGCGTGGACAATTCCCCGCTCTGAGAAGAAATATTTCATAATTTTCAAAATTTACCGAAAAGTAAATAAATATTTTTCTAAAATCATGTTCTCAGTAATGTCATCTTCAAAACTTTTTATTATTTTATTTTACTGAACGACTTATCATTTGATAATCTTTATTTCGTTGATAGTTAAGCATATTCAGTGGAAAATAGGTTTAAGGTCAATAAACCCCCTGCTCACTCATATAAAATATTTCTGTAGCTCTTATGATTTTCCAAAAGAAACATATTTGTTAAATAAAATACAAACAATTATAGCATGGCTTGCGAGGCAAAATTTGACAAAAAGACACTTTGAAAATTTTATAAAGGAATAATAGACATTTATGTCATTAAGAGTTATCTCTCTTATCAGAGTACCGATGAACCTTAATAGAGCTATAAAAAAATGAATATGAACATTAATGGGTCAAGTCTTCACTCTTCGTTAATGCTTAAATGATGGAAACGTAAATGCGACATCTATTTCATTCGTCCAAAAAATAGAATCTGAACCCATTCTATATGAAAATCGAAATTTTCTGAAAAAATGTACGCTTCAACAAATCCGTTCATTAAAATCACACTGACAATCGTCGATAATGTATATACTTCGTAGCGTAGTGGTTTAGCGCTCGGTCCTGAAGCAAACCATGCGATGTGGAGAGAGTTCGAATCATTTTTCTTTTTTGTTTTCACATATTTTAATTCTTTTTTGTTTTCACATATTTTAAAAACATGAGTGAAAAATAGAATATTCATAAAATATTAAAACAATGAAAAACAGAATTAAATGTGTAAGATATGATATTACCCATATAATTTTGAAAAATATAACTTTTAGAATTGATAAATGTCCTTTTTGAGAGCGGGGGATTGGCCTTGCCTTGTACGCCCCCATTCTTTCAAAAGTAAAATAAAAGAAGATAGTAGCTTGGTTTTAAAATATTATTTCAAATCAGTAGAATTGAATGCTATTACCGACATCTGAAGAAATATAACATATAAAAGGTTTATATCACATCTTTCTTCATCTGCACCTTAAATCTAAACACGACATGATTTGTAATTTTTTGTGTATAAATTAATAATTTCTATATGCACTGTACTTTAAAAAAAATTAACGTGGGAGTTGAATCTTGTACCTTACTCCAAGACCTTAAGATTGATTGTGACCTTTGGATCAAAGGTCAAGGTCATTAAAGACCACCACCTCTTTACCTCCTATCCTGCCAACCGAAATAAACACTGGAAGGTGTTAACCTTCTAGATACATGTACTTCATGTTTCTTTTTACCCTTGGGTCAAGGTCAAATGTTAAGGTCGATTTCAAGGTCAAAGGTCAAGGTCATTTATTTTGGTAAATAGCTAATATCAACATTTTGTTTGGGTTACCAATGACCTTGACCTAAGTTCAAGGTCAAGTTTAAAAGATCTATTTCAGTATGTTACATGTCTTGACATTAATTCCTCATGAACTTCAGAAACTCAAGTAAACTGGTCGTTTAGCGCATTGAGTGCGCGCGCATGTGCATGCACGTCCTTGCATTCAATTTTGATTTTGTAGCATAATGTAGGCATTCATTAAATCTATTCATATTTCATCTGTTTTATTGAGAACCAAGAAATTTTAGGCATTTAAAGTTTTAGCCAATCAGATTGCAGCACACGTGAATGTGCGTGCGTTCATGATTATTCTTATATATCATGCTGTAGATCTTCATAATGTATAAATATGTTCAAATTTTCAAAGGATTTTGTCAAAAAACAAGAAAGATATTTAGACTTTAGTTTCAGCGTCGGAGCGAAGCGCACGTGCATGCGCGTGAGATCTTGCTATTTTGACCATGTCGTCCTGTCTTTACTACTAATATATTCTTATATTATGAGTTTCAAAGCATTTCATCAAAAATTTAGAAAGTTACAGCTATATCAATTATATTGGTCATTTCACGTGTTTCACGTGCGCGCACATGCCCGCAAAATGACCTACGTTCCGCACATCTACATAACATTCATAGTGACCCTAAAAAGGTTTCACCTAGATCGGATGAGTATAGTTTACGAGAACAATAGCGGACAAAAAGGTACCCAGGAAGAAGAAAGATCGGAACAAAGTAAAAACAATATGTTCCCTAACTCCAGTTTTGGGAACATGATTAGGTGTTACATGTATATCCGCTCGAACACTGTAGCGAGTGTGGGAGCGGATCTAACACATAATTTTAATTAGATTGAGTAAGTGGTAGTGTTTGGGAAAAAATGGTACTGGAAAAAATTCGACCCCCACCCCACCCACCGGACGAAATAGGATTTTCAGAATTAAATGGTCATTTTTTTCAAAATTCTTTTTTCTCCATGAATTAGCCCCCCACCCTCCCCACCCCAACCGCCAACCACTTCCAATTTGCTTCCGACGCCAATGTTGCAGATTCGTTGAATAGCTAGCTTTTAGGCACATGTGGGTGAAACCAATGATTTTTCAGACATTTTGCAGGAAGCACCAATGTGGCAACTGTTGATACATTTCCCTGTAAAGATTTATGTTGTTCAGAAGGTGGAACCCAACCATTTGGAGCAAAACTTAGAACATGTCTTTATGGTTTGAGATCAGCTGATCAGTTGTTATTCTAAAATTTCGAAAATATAATGCATTTCAAATATCTTGTTAACTATTATGGTGATTTCGTAATGGCACTACCAATTTTTTTTGTCGATTCACTACGATATTTGAATCGACAAAAAAATTGTAACTGCAATCTTGTTTGAAAAAAATAGTAAATAAAAACTATTAACAAATGACTTTGTACTTAAAGTGTTACAGACAGAAGATTTCTCAGTCACATCTTTTACCTCAGTGGTGCAGTTGGGCTGGACTGCTCATTTAGTGCAGAAGCCTGCATTGACTCTCTTGCTAGTGTCCATATTGTCTCTTGAGCAGGTGTGACAGAGTTTGTCGATCTTTGAGATTGTGTGACAGAGTTTGTCGATCTTTGAGATTGTGTGACAAAGTTTGTCGATCTTTGAGATTGTGTGACAAAGTTTGTCGATCTTTGAGATTGCGTAACAGAGTTTGTCGATCTTTGAGATTATGTGACAAGGTTTGTCGATCTTTTAGATTGTATGACAGAGTTTGTCGATCTTTGAGCAGGTGTGACAGAGTTTGTCGATCTTTGAGTTTGTGTGACAGAGTTTGTCTATCTTTGAGATTGTGTGACAAAGTTTGTCGATCTTTGAGATTGTGTAACAGAGTTTGTCGATCTTTGAGATTGTGTGACAAGGTTTGTCGATCTTTTAGATTGTATGACAGAGTTTGTCGATTTTTGAGGTGTTGTGACAGAGTTTGTCGATCTTTGAGATTGTGTGACAGAGTTTGTCGATCTTTGAAGTTGTGTGACAGAGTTTGTCGATCTTTGAGATTGTGCGACAGAGGTTGTCGATCTTTGAGATTGTGTGACAGAGTTTGTCGATCTTTGAGGTTGTGTGACAGAGTTTGTCGATCTTTGAATTTGTGTGACAGAGTTTGTTGATCTTTGATATAGTGTGACAGAGAGTGTCGATCTTTAAGATTGTGTGACAGAGTTTGTCGATCTTTGAGGTGATGTGAAAGAGTGTGTCGACTCTTGTGTTGTCGTCAGTAGTATAAGGAGCCTAGATGGCTGGGGCGTATCTACAAAATAAATAATTTAATCTGATATTTGCAAAACTAATTTTTTTTTTCATTTCTTCTATAGTAAAAAAAAAATCAAATTTGAGAGAATGGAACAGAGAGTGACTGAGAGTGTTTACTTTATAATCCATTTTGTTGAAATGTAAAAAAAAACTGATTCTAGCACTAGCTAGAACCCCCAGTTTTTCTGTGCTGAAAGCGACTGGTTAATGATCCATGCAGTGATGCACTATACCGCTCACCATGCAGTTGTATTACAAGCTAGCTAGCACACAGCAGAGGGTGATTAAGGATCAAAGGGTGCATATACTACCGAAGCAAGCAAGAGTGCAAGGAGTTAGGATTATTATATGATTATGTGGTCATTTAGTGACACATTCATGCATTAGAAAGCTCAGAAAAACACCTATAAAATACAGTAATTGAAATTTATATAATAACCGATTTATATGAAAAGAAGCTATTTTCAAAATCTACATTGAAAAAGTCAAAACTCTGTGAAAACTATATTTGCGTGATGAATGTCAATTGAAAACAAGAGGCCCATGGGCAACATCTCTCACCGTAGTGGTTTTCTTCTTTACCAAATTTACTTTTGCAACATCTGTTGTGAAATCGCCCTACACCCGGGGTTCATGATTTAAACAATTTAGAATCTACAATACCCCAAGATGCTTCCACATAAGTTTTGGATTTTCTAGCTCATTGGTTCTTGAGAAGATTTTTTTAAAAATAGTTCTTTATATCTAAATGTAAAATTTGGATTCCTTATTGAGACTCTGCCCTACATGTACCCCCTAGAAATATGATTTGAACAGTTGAGAATAAACAATACCCCTGGATGCTTTCACATAAGTTTCAGCTTTTTAGCCCCTGTGGTTCTTGAGAAGATTTTTAACCCCCCCCCCTATTTTTGTCTGTTCGGTCCTTCACTGATAAAAATAAAACTTTCCTTTTTCCAAGGATGTTTTGTATTAAGTTTGGTTAAAATACTAGTAGGCTAAGTGGTTCTTGAGTAGAAGTTGAAAATGTGACAAGTTTACAGACGGAAAGACGGACATTGGGTGACCAGAAAAGCAGGTTAGCTCACATGAGCTTTGACCTCCGGTGAGAAAAAACTGAAACATGATATACTGTGGATTTATGAAATGTTTTCCGTATAACAAATTCGTCTAACCATTAAAGCGAATTCACAATATGCATGTTTTCTTTCAGGTATTACAAATGTACTACCAAATATGTTAGGGAAGCAAACATTACAAAACATATCTTCGATAACTAAGGTTTTATTATGAATTGAATTTTAAATACAATTGCTAAAAGGAAATAAAGTCAGTTCAATTTATCAAATTTTTTATTATCTTGGAAAGTTCGTAATAAAAGAAGTAAATTTCATCATATTTAACCTCAACAGAACTCAAAATCAGTTTGCTATAACCGTAAATTCATTATATCAGAGTTCGTTATATGTATAACCGTAAAATTTTACAAAGATTTGTTAAGAATTTTGCCGGGGACCCAGAAAAACTTCGCTATATCCGTGAATTCGATATATCCGTTTTCGTACTAAACTAGTTTTACTGTATAACTTCATAAAAGAATGAGTGCACTTAAGCCATGAGAGTTGGATCCCGATGTTTTGCGCAAAATAAAATTCCAAAATTCATTAAATTTATGTCATATATGTATTAAACAATATCTTAAGAGCAGGTTTTAGTATATTTCATTATATGAAAGTATTAAATAATGCCGAGCGAAACTAGCTTTTGAAACGGGTGTCTAACAGTTTTGTCTCATTTCTATTGTTATTCATATGCATACCAGTTTTCAATGACATTGTTTACATCGAGCCGCAACTTGCAATTGGCCATTTTTCTCATTTGCACCGAATGTGTATTTTAGCTAAAACTTATACATATCCAAAGGACAATGTTACCCAAGTTGCGGCTCATATCTAATTTTTAAAAAAATGTACCCAAACTTCGCTCGAGTTAGCTACTAAATTAGCAGGTTACCGAGTGTCAACCCATGTGACCCGTTTGATATAATCACTTTTCTCACGTGATATTCAAGTGTTCGATACGATTTCATGGCAGTCTCACAATATATCAATGTAAAATAAATTTATGCTTGTAAACATCTGAAACTGCAATTCAAACCAAAAAAAGTAATAAAACATCCCCTTTTACTTACCTTTTCTATCACTGTAGAGTGTAGACACATATATGTTTTGACCACAAACAATAATATCTCGAACTGTCTGGGTCTTAAACACTTCCCTCAACAATCCCTGTTTTCTATAATCTGTGTCTTGACCATACATCTGTTAAATGTTTAATGAAAAGTCAGATTCAAATTAGTTTTAACAATGTAATGTCCTTTCAGGACAACAGTGAAAAAGAAGAAAATTGAAATTTCATTTGACATAATATCAATGCTTCTTAATTTATAATCAATTAATAAATAATATCCATTATCAATTTCAGAAGGCTTGCTACAAACACTTTTATGTATACTAGAAAAAGCAGTTTTATGCAGTATTTTACATACATATAAAAGATGCTTTAAACAAGATTCAAAGATAATGTACGTTTCTGAGTTATGATTAATTGAACACACTTACTTTAAAGCGTAATAGATATTTCTGAAACATCGATATCAGCATTGTCTGCAAAAATGAATTGGGCTTGTTGTTTTTCAAGTAAACGTATTTCAACGATCGAATCTGTCTTTCGAATAAACAGTTAACTCATTTTTTCAATTAGTTCGAAGAACGTTCCCCATGTAAAATTTGTAACAGTGTTCCTTCCTGATCACTAATTTTTTCCACGAGCACAGGTAGTCTTGATATATTTCCATGCTCCTTACTAGAATACAGTGACAATCTGGCGCGAAAGTATTGTGATACGATCAATGTAATTCAGAAAAATTGACACATGCGTTTTTGAAAGCCTTCATTTAAAACGCAAACGTGACTTAAAATGAAAAAAATAAAAGTAAGAGTCGAAAATGATGCGGAAAACGGAACAAAATAATCCGGATGCGGGAATTTTTTTTTTAATATTATTTTTTGGAAAGTTATAAATTACATGCGCGCGGGTCCCGCGACCAAGATATTGAATTGGTGTGGCCTTACAAACATTTACTAATGGTACATGGTAAAAGCAGCAATTTTGCTGTAAGATCTGAGCTAGGACGTTTGAATTTGCATTTTGATGTCATTAAAAATATGTTATTATACTGGCATAGATTAGAGAATCTAGATGGTGAATTTCCCTTGCTTAGTGAGGCTTTTAACTGCTCTAAAACACTACACCAAAATGGTTTTACTTCATGGTATTCTTGTGTTAACTTCTTACTTAACCATATTGATATTAAAATTAGTGATTTCCTAGGTATGTCAACCCCACAATTTAAAATCAATTTGAAAAGAATATTACTGAATTTCTATAAATTAAAATGGGAAAAAGACAGGAATTTACATAAAGATGGCAAATTGTCTACCTTTACCAGCATAAAGACTAAATTTTGTTTTGAACCTTATCTAGATATTCTTACAAACAATCAACATAGATCAGTTTTAACAAAGTTAAGAATATCGGCTCACAGGCTTAAAATTGAAATTGGACGTTACCAAAAAATACCTAGAGAGGAACGAATTTGTTCACTTTGTCATCACAACGAGATTCAGGATGAAATTCATTTTCTCCTTGTATGTCCTCATCTTAATGTACAAAGACTTGAACTCATAAATATTTGTAAAATTAAATGTAAAAATTTTCAGTCTCTATCTTATGATAATCAATTTTATTGGCTCATGACTAATGAAGACCCAGACATCCTTAGATCACTTGCTGGATTCCTTAGTAATTTACCTTAATTGAAGATATTGTGATAAGCATAAAAAAATTTAATACCTCTTTCCCAGTTTCTTGCCTTTAACTATATATATATATGTATAAATTATATATTTGTATGTAACTTACAATACAATACATGTATGTATATTCAGTATATCTCTAATATACTTTCTTTTTTTGTATTTGTTTTTTTAAGCAATTGCTCTTTATTTGTAATATCATCATCATGCTTGTTCTATCATTTGGATCCTCCTCCTTCTATTTGTAAATCTTTTTGCTCCTCCGGGGGCCCAAATTGGATTAATAAAATCTTGTATCTTGTATCTTGTATCTTAAATTTTACCTTGTCGGTTGACCACTCCTTCCATTTCAAGACGGCTTTACCAGAATCATTTCTCGTGATTTTAAACACGTGGGGGCGGGAGTGGTTCTTGATCGAGTTAATGAAAGGGGTGATTCATTCTGTGATGTTGAAAATTGATGACGTCCTCACACTGGCAAGGGCCGGCGTGTAGCTTCTCGAAGGCAGCCATCAACTTCGGGAGGGTCAAGGTGGCGTGCTTCGATAACAAGTGACTGAATCTCAAATTCCAAAAGTGGATATTATCTTAATTCAAATCATTTCAAAACGTATTATAATCATCGGTGAGTTTTTGTTCAACTGTTACCAGCTGTGTTCAAAGGCTAAAAAAAATTCCAAAGAATATCATGTTTGAGAAAGAAAGAAATACATAACCTCAAGAAAACCTGGTCAACATCTTCATGAGTGTGGCCCACCATTAAAAACGAAATTTTGACCTTCCTAAAAATGCCACACTCTACAAGGTAGCACATAAATGCCAACAGGTATCTGGAAAATATAAATTTCCATTATTGACAATGCTAACACAATTCAAAGTTTGCTACCCACGGGTAAACATACAAAGACATTTAAGCTCTCACTATGTCTTACAGGAGCACAAGTACATGTACACTGAATGTATTAGTTTTATTTTCCCCATGTGAAAAACTATGGCCATGCACTCATTTATCCGTATTAATTGTTTGAGGGCCACTTGAAAAAAAATTCGTTTCTACTGTTTTAATACTGTTTTTGAAATTTTTCTCGGAGTTTTTAGAATTCATGGAACAAGACTAGGGTGTGTACTTCACACACCTGTTTTTGTTTTCCCGTGCACAATTGTCTCTCTGGAGGTACAACACGTCAGGGAGGGAGTCTTTTAGCGTAAGGAAGACTTGCAACAGTAGAGATATGGTTGAATTTGTTGAATGGCTTAAAATTCAAACAATTCAAAAAACCTGTGAATACCAATACCATGGACGATGACCCGGCCCGACCAATGTGAAAGAAAAAGATTCATTTATTTTTTGTTTTAATTCAGTTGCAATTTAGTTATTTAATTTTATGACAAATAAGAATATCAACACAGACTTACCAGATGGACACAAAGTTTCCACATAGCGCTCGTCAGCTTGCTAGCATAAACAAAATTTGGTAGCATTGTTTTGGCTTGGTCCATCCCATCAATGATAATGGAAAGGTATTTGGAAGGATGTGCTTTGGCCTTACTGATGTGTTTGTAGTATTTCTGTCTTTCCTGACTGTATACAAACAAGTATGGATATGAAAGAGATGAACTTTTATTTTTAATACCGAATTCATTTTCTTGATTCTTTTTGGTACTGATTGGTGAAAAATTCGTTTTCATCTTCACTTACTTTTGTTTCTTTAAATGAACAACATCTCTTTTTGTCATCAAAAGCTTCCTTTCTTCATTATTTCTTGTCTGTCCTAGTTTTCTTTTGATATACATGCAAGTGTCGCATTTGGAAAATCTTGATTTCTATAAAAGATGAATAAAAAAATATCTAGAAATTAATACTAGTAAACACACTTACTCACCCCATCCTCACCCACCAAACCCCACACACTGGTATCCATTTTGAGACACCCTCGTCCATTGGAGGGGGGGTTCGGGGGTTCAAACCCCCCTTCATTTTTGTACACAGAGAGAGAGAAAGGGAGAGAGATTTCTGTAATAAAGATTTTTAAATAAGTCTAATAATTTGAAAAAATGAAAAATCTCGCCAGATCAGTAGATTTTCATGTATTTGCTTTCCTACGTGTACCTTCTCAACCCCGGCTAAGGGCTCCAACCACTCACAAGTAACATGCTGGTTTATGGAATTTAATCTCGTGACCAACCCGTATTTATATCAAGATAGATGTTTTAAAATGATACCTTATTACTTATATTTACATTTGTGACTTATTCATACTTTAAATGTTATAACTCGAAAAGTTTTCAAGTAAACTTCGTAATTTATCTGCCATGAACACGCTTTATCTACCCTTAAGATTTTATAAAGACATATTGATATGAGCTCAGTCTACGAAATTTTGGGACAACTCTCGAATAGGTACACCAAAAATGGTGATATAGGCCATTCAGAAGATTACCTACAAGGGTAATATAATAAATATGACCCTGTGATGTTTTGTCCAAATGCCTGGTAATTAAGGTACTCTAATTTCTTGTGAGGAATCTCGTTTGAGTACCTATCCTTCAATGACAAATTCTTAGGAATTCTTGAGGAATGTGTCGTCTAACCTTAACTTCTCCAAAGAATTTGTACTTTATTTTTGAGTAAAGAACTGATCTATAAAAGGGCATTACTGTCCTCTGACAATTATAATTACTATATTTCAGCAGCACTGTGCATGTAACATGAATATGTGAAACATATTTCTTACTTTGGAGATAGCGATATGTGCATGGTAATTCCGATCTCTAGATGTTAAGGAAATGGGACAAGGAGAGTTTGATGTTCGTTTCCTCTACCATTTGTTCATATACCGACGCTTTTGACTGGCAAGGTGGCAAGTGTATAGATCTGCATGTTTGCATAGCTTATTTAATTTGCCTAATGACTGTTTCGGTATAATAAAACATTTAAGGAATGGGTATGAGGGAAATATTAAATTTATGCGTGATGGTTCCCCCCGGGAAGAAAATTATTTCCCACGGCACCTCAAGAAATAGTTTCCTCCCTCGTGTAACCATAAATTTGCTTTTTTCCTTGCACCCATTCCATAAGTAACCATGCGCGGATGTAGGGGGGGGGGTCAGGGCCCTGGGATTTGCAGGGTCGTTAAACTTGTGTACTGAAGCAAGAAAAAAGTTACAATTGTACCTTGGAACCCCCTTGTAAAACGCAGATCCCACCTGGTAAACGTGAAATTGTGTTAAATTGGTATGAAAAGTCAAATGTTTGAAGCATAAGAAGACATCGACTAACCAAAAAAGCAGATTTCATTGCATTAATTAATTTATTTTCAATATAAAATCATTCGACTTCACCCAGCATCCCTGCCCAAGGTCCTTGAAATTTACAATTCTGGAAAAAGCACCCTTTAATAAGCTTATACTCATTTAACTATGTTCTTAAATCATCATCGTAATACCCAGTAACAAAGAAGATTTTCAAAGAATCAGGGCTTTTCACTATACTCATTTATATAGCCCTACCCTAACACCAGAAACCCTGACCCAGAGGCTGAGAGGCCAATAAAATTCACAATTTTGGAAGAAGCCCCCTTCTCCATCATATCTATGTACAAAGTTCTTTGGTTTAAAACCAAGTGAGGAGAAGACTTTCAAAGAATTAATGAATTTTCACTCTATAATCAATAATGCCCCACCTTAACACCAGAACCCCTGAGCCAGGAGCCATAGAATTCACAGTTTAGGTTGAGGCAACCTTCCTCATCATTACTATACATTTAGTTTGTTTTCATAATACATCTATCCAGGGGCAGAGGAATAGATTTTCAAAGAATTTAACTATTTTTACTATATAATCATTACAGCCCCACCCTAACACAAGAAACCCTGACCCTGGGGCCATGAATTTCATAATATTGGTAGAGAACTCAATGCTGATTACAATCATGCCGACAGTTTGACAGCTTGATGTCCAGGAATAAAGAAGATTTTAAAGATTGAATTAATTTTAATGGATTTGCCCCATCCTTCAGGTCCCAAGGGGGCAGGGACCATGAAGTACACGTACTCCCCATATATGCTATACGCAAAAATTGGTTCAGTGATTTCAGAGAAGAAGCTGAGAATGTTAAAATGTTAACATACAATGGACAACGCACAATGGACTGTGCACAAGGACTTTTGCCATAACTTATGAACATTTATTGCTACTTGGCTTTCATACTTCACCTGTGTATTCATTTTGAGAAGACTTATCATTTTGTATAAATATCTTTAACCTTGACCTTATACTTTGACCCACTTTTCAAAAAACTTAAACCTTGGCTATCAACTCTTGAACAGTTAGTACTACGGCTTTTATATTTCAAAGGTGTATTCCTTAGAAAAAGACCTTTCTCTTGATACCGACAATTTTGACCTTGACCTTGGAGTTTTGTTTGCATTTAAGAAACCACAGTCTTTGCCATAAGCTGCCATACTGGGGCATCATGAAATTATAACCCCCAGTGGAAAAAGTATTCAATGTATTGGATTTTACAGTAACACCAGTATGTTTGTTATTTAATTGTAAATTATCAGTACTTACCAGTTGGCCATAATGATCATGTCCACAACTTTATGGTGATTATATATATACGCAAAGGAGGAAAGATCTTAATTAAAGCATCTGAACAGCTCCTTTGGAGACATCAGTGGGAATCTCACGTAAGATAACAGTTCTTCTAAAAATGTATTCTAATATCATAGTCGTGATGGTATATCCAAGAAATAACAGCAAAAATCATCCCATTCAGACTTTGCACGCATCTTTAAGGTTCAGGAAATAAAACAACCTGTGCCTGAATCATCTTTAGTTACTGGTGCAAGTTATGAAGAACTGCTTAAAATTCTTCCAATTGTAAAAGACATTGAGGAAATGGATTATTGCGCAGACATCTTAAATGTAATTGGAAAGAACTTTGTCAACGTAAAAGAGACCAGATCCTTTTTTGAATTAGACAAGGACACACTTTGCATGATCCTGGCACAGGACTCTTTAAACACTTTAAGAATCTTAAGGAGGTCAGAAATGATGACTGCTTTGATCTTGATTTCTCCAGAGTACAAGAACTCTTAAGAAATAACAATACGAATTCTTCCGACACTCCGTGTAGTTTGATAATTTTAGGGGCAACTGCTTCTTGATGAAAAGACTCCCTTTTGGAAATACTGGCAAAAAGGGGGCTTCATGAGGCCAACACAATCCTATGAGCAGGTATTAGTTTGTTCCCTACTTTGAAGGCTACAATGCTTAGCTCCAGATTGTAAAACTTTTCACTCATGTATTTTCCTAAATTGGTGTAATAATGATCTTGATCTTTAGAACATGGAGCTGCTGATTCAATTTCAGACTGACCTCAGCTGTGACTAAATGGAGGAGAGGGAGGAGACTTGCACTCTGTTTTGGATTATAGCTTTGTGAAGGAGACGGTTTATTGTTCATAAATTGGTTTCTGGAGCTGGAAGGTGCACCAAATGGGGAGCTACTTCCACAACTCAATGTAGGATCTGGAGTAGCTGGGTGGTTGTTTATAATGTTGCTCCTTGCCACGGAGTCAGATGAATGAGAAGATTTAGACAAGGTGTTGCTCCCAAATTTCCTGGATATCATTGGTGACCTCAATGGCGAGCTGTTACCAGAACGGTTTCCATCCACATTCACTGAAATAGCAGTCAAAGTTATGTTTAACATTGTTAATTTAAATTCCATGTATATTAATGATTTATTTTTTCGAGTTTCAATGTTGAATGTTGATAAATTTAACAGTGTTTTTATTTTCATGGTATTAATTGGACTAATGAAGAAAAGTACAGTATCTTCATTCATCTATCATAATTTTCAGTAATTAACTACATTTATAGGTGAATAGCAAAGGAAAACAACTTCTTTTGGAAGAAATTGATAAATTGACTAGAGGGTTCAAAATTCAAAAATCTTGTAAATTGATCTAGATATACGGCTTAAATATTCAAAATTTTTGAATTGGCACTCTTGCTCATCTTAAACCATGTCTTTAGTTTGTAATTCCTTACTTTTGCTTGTATTTCCCTAAAAAATTAAATGATAATAGTAATACTGATGATGATGATTCGTTTCTATAGTATACACTTTATATTGAAAACGAGAGCACCTCACCCTTAAAGCAAAATCATGCACTGACCCCAGGGATGTAAATTTCAAATAAAAAAAGAGGCCCCGGGGCCACATCGCTCACCTGAGCACATTGGCTAGGAAAACGCACAAATCAGATCAGAATTGAAAAGTTAACGATACAACTTGAGAATGCCTCCATATCAATTCTGCATTTAACTTCTTGAGAGAAAGATTTCTATAAATTTTTTTTAAACATTTTGTTTGTATATGTTACTTTGTAATAATTTGAATTCAACTCCCCATTGTTTCCCTACCTACCCCAAAGGGTACTCATGATTTGAACAAATTTAAATCTTTGATACATGCTTACATGTCAATATGACTTTAAAACATAGCTTTTCCGTTATTAAGATTTTTCCCTTTATTTCCTGTGTAAAACTTTGATCCACCATAATTGAGACCCTAAATAAATCCCTACCATTGGAGGAACATGATTTGAACAAATTTAATTCTACACTACCTGAGGATGCATCGCATTGCATCCATATATGGTGATTGATAAGACGCAGAGGTGATAAGACGTGCTTAAATTTGGCTCCTGATTTTACCTGAGCTACCTGTATAATTTCTCTGATTGGATTACAAAATAAGTCCTGTTTTCAATATTCACTATGAGGTAGATCAAATGATGGGTGTGAGTTCAAGTTCCAGTCTTTTTAGATCATTTCTGGATTCTTTTACTGGATTCACAAATCCAGTAAATGACAATCATGATGAATTGCATATTAATGTGGACATACCAAGCTTTCTAAAAGTTACCACCAATAAGAGGAGCTTTACTGTGAACTTCGACCAAGAAAAATATGAAATTATTTTTTTCATATTTGCAACAGGAATTGTTATGTGAGAAAACTACTAAGGGAGATGGCCATATTCTTAAGACTAGTTGTAGATCTGTTACAGCTACAATTTACAGAAGTACCTCGGTACTCCATATTCAGGGGAGTACAGCATCATCATGGTGCGAGAAATTCATTGAGGAAATAAGTGTTTACGCATGTGACATAAATGAAACAAATATCATTATTTCCCAACCGCCGCCACAATTGGCATCTACGCCAAGGAGGGACCTATCTAATTATGTTCCGTGTAATGAAACTAAAGAATGCAGCAGGTGCTGTAATTCTGCCTTACGGGTGGAGGAACTCTCATCAAATGTTTATCGCTTAACGCAGGAAATCGAGTCGTTAAAAAAGGAACTGAGTGAAAATGCAAATAAACGTCTAACCAGTTCAAGTACTCAGACAACCTGTACAGTCCTCAAACATAAAGGCAATTGTACAAATGATCTGCCAAAGGCATCTAACAATGTCACTTCTAGACATGTACAGTGTAATGAAATTATACCAGACGTATCTATGAAAGAAAGCTCAACAAACACAGAACCACAACAACCTGTGCACCGGAAACTAGGAAACAGTTTCGTCCAGAAACAACGTAATTCCACATCTAGCAACCAGCAGAAAACTACACTCCTGATCGGAAGTTCAATTCTGCAACGTATTAAAACCCGTGGGTTATGTTCAAATGTTAGTGTGAGTACCAACAGAGGAGCCAGCATTTCTTATATTCGTAAGAAATTGCAGCAATACGATGTATCTTCTCTAGAAAATGTCATAATTCAGGCTGGAGGAAATGATGCCTCAAATAAACGCAATATGGAAGCAGTAGAAAATGACTTTTCCGAAATAATAATGGATCTGAAGAAGAGGAATTCAAATATTAATGTTTTCATTTGTGAAGTCATGCCTCAAAAAGATGCATTGATCATTGATGTGAATGAAGCTATCCGTTTTGTGTGCGAAGAGTATGGTGCGACAGTGATTAAATCAAGTCAAATTTTCAAAGCCTGGAATTCCCCTTTATACTGGAAGGACGGTATACATTTATCCGACCAAGGAACTGCCTCTCTGTTGAAACTATACAATAAGCATGTCCCAGTTCTGAAGCAACATCAAGTACCGGCTCCCTCTGCATCGATGAAATATACCTGCTGCTATTTCTGTGGAGAACAAGGCCATTCATCCCGGAATTGTAGACATGGGAGCAAAGTAGACTGTTGGCAGTGTGGGGAATCTGGCCACAAACAAAAGTTCTGTCCGTACTACAGTACCGACCAGACCCAACCTGACACATAGCAGTCCCAGAGCAGTCCCGGGGACTGCTTTCTGGGACTGCTAAAGCAGCCCCACAGCGGTCCCAGAGCAGTCCCATAGCGGTCCCAGAGCAGTCCCACTGCAGTCCCAGAGCGGTGCCAGCAGTCCCAGCGGTCCCAGAGAGCAGTCCCAGCAGTCCCAGAAAGTAGTCCCAGCAGTCCCAGTGGGCGGGGTTTATTAATTTAATGGGCGGAGCTAACTCAGAAATGAGATTTGCAATAAACAATAGCACTATAAAAGGCAGTAGAAAATGATTCTTGGTTGTATGCCAGGAATCCTCACATGTATGCGGAGGTCATTTATGAACAGTACGCGCATAGAAACAAATTGAATTAATATTTATGGAAGGAAGAAGCTTCACGCGTACATGTACATGTATGAATTAAACTGAATATGAATATTTAATCACAATTATCGGGTCTATTAATAATTCTGAATCAATTTTTTATTATCTGTGATTAATACTCTTTCCCATATTTATTTTTTATACAGAAAAGTAAACGTGAATTAATTATTTTCCACCAGTAAGAATTAGGTTTAATTAGATCTCATCGTAATATGGCAAATTTCCATACCATCGGGATACTCAAAAGGAATTTTGCCAAGAATTATTTTTCAGTCATGATTATTTTTACTGACATATCAATTTAATTAT
>PRKT01000283.1:60146-73910 GCA_003671525.1 Saccostrea glomerata
GGGTTATGATTTGTACAAAATAAAATCTACAGTATCTGAGGATAATAAAAATATCCCTAATCATGGCTTGGCAGTACTTGAGAAGAAAATTTTTATAAAGATTTCCCTATATATATTCCTATGTAAAACTTTGATTGGCTATTGTGCTCCCACCCTACCCCCGGCGGGGGCCATGATTTGAACAAACTTGACTGTACACTTTCTGAGGATGATTTAACATGTCAGAGTTTCATCTTTCCTGTACCAATGGTTCTTGAGAAGAAGATTTTAAAAGAGTTTTCCTATATATTCCTATGTAAAAATTTGATCTGCCATTGTGGCCCCACCCTATCCTCGGGGCCATGATTTGAACAAACTTGAATCTACACTACCTGAGGATGATTTCACATGAGTTTCATATTTCCTGACCCAGTGGTTCTTGAGAAGATGATTTTTAAAAAAATGCCATTAATTTTTCACTTATTCATAACTTATTCATAATTATCTCCCCTTGGAAGAGGGCATGGCCCTTCATTTGAATCCCCTTGACCGAATGATACTTTGTAGCAAGTTTGGTTGAAATTAGTCCAGTGGTTCTTGAGAAGATGAAAATGTGAAAAGTCGACAACAACGACAGACGACGGACAAATTTTGATCAGAAAAGCTAAAAATCCTTGCTCATAATTATTATGTAGTTTTCCGCTGAATACCCAAAGCCAAAAAGATTATTTTAAAAAATAATGCATTACCACCATTTATTCAATAGCCACCCGCATCAACCCCTGACTCAGGGGCCAAATATTCACAAGTTGGAAAGAGATATCCTTGTTCATCTTTAAACTACACTGTACACATATATAAAATTCATTTATCTGCTAAATATAAAGGAGCATACCAAGAAGATTTTTCAGATAAATAATGCACCTTCACAATAATCAATAGACCCCCTAGCTCCTACGGAATACTCACCCTTGGTCACAAACTAGAAGAGGTAATCTTAATTGTTATAATCCATGCACCCAATTTAACTTCTTTATAAAAATTATACAGGAAGAAAGAATTGTTTTTAAAGATAATGTTAATTTTCTGTAAGCCTCAAAATGGTAGTTGATTCTCACAGATTTTGTTTAAACTTATGGTATGATAGTTTTATAAAGTACAAATTTTACAAAATTGGTATTGAAAATAATTTTTCCATGGCAACAAGGTCACCTATTTTTGCACATGTGGGGAGTATCAACGAAAGTCATTACATCCCCTAAATATATATATGTTTGATGAATTCATCTATTCATTTTTATCTTTAGAATCATTCATAAATAAATTGCTTTCACCAGAAAACTGCAAAAGAAATTTTGGACCTGCCAAGAAATGCAAACTAATGTCAAACAAGAGGCCCTGAGGGGCCACATCGCTCACCTGAGGACTGCAGCTAAGGAATAATAAAAATCAGTTACATGTAAGTATTAAAAGTGGTTCCAATTTAACTATGCTCTGCAGGGCAGGACATACTGTAGATTCCATATTTTTCGTGAGTACTTGTTATCGTGAACTGGCTATTCAACGTCAAATCGCGATAATAATATTTCGCGAATGGACAGTTGAACAAAAGAATTTACATTGATTTAAACACCATAAAAATAAAAGCCAGTAATATTAATTTGCAATTGATGCTTCTCGCAAAATTACACGGAAATTAATTCCTCGCGTATAATTAGGAATTTACAGTACGTCATAATACGCACAAATAAGGTTTGACATGACCTCGATTCAAGGTCATTTAATTTGACCAAGATCAAGGTCCCGTATGATCATCAGCATAGTTGGTCCATAACAAGAAAAACATTGAATGCTCATATCTGGCACAAAGTTTGATCATAACCTGAGGGTGTCCATGACCCTGAACCATGGTCACTTGGCAAAGTCGAGATCACATTATCTTTCATATGATTTTGATCCAAAAATGACCCCATGAGGGTAATTAAGTCCTTCTAGGACAGCTGTAGTTTTGTTGTGTTTTTTTTCAGTTTTGAAGTATATTGGATTATGCTATTATATAAGTATGTTAAACATATTTTGATCTTGCAGTTTTATGCTTGTATACCCTTTTTGTGATGACCTTGACCATTGAATGTCTTTTTAAAATTATGCAGGTCTGCAATATACTAATCTCCATAACATACCCCCCTCCCACCCACCCAACCCCTGTAGCCACAAATTTCATAATGTTGGGAAAGCCTCCCTTGATCATCTTCAATGAAACATATGGAGATAACAAACAGCTTTCAAGATTAAGAGTCCATAAAACAATACAAAATAGGAGCAGAGCAATCACGGACCTCCAAAACATATCAGAGATTGGATCAGGTACCATGGAGGAGTGAGCATCCCCTGCCAACCGGTCACTAATACACCTAGTTAATCTGCTTTATATGGGGGGGGGGGTTAAAAGATTTTAAAGAATTTAAGCATTTTCACCATATGATCATTGGAGCTTCACCCTAATTCAAGAACCCCTAACCCCGGGGCCATGAATTTCAGATTTTTTTTTAGTAGAGAGTTGTTTGATGTCCAGGAGTAAAAAAAAAAAAATTTGAAATATTACATGTACATTTGTTTCTAGGGTGTGTGTGTATTGGGACTTGAAATTCTAATCTTTGATCCTCTCTACTTATTCTGTGTTAAAAATAAAATTGGTTGAAATTGATTCAGCAGTTCCTGGGAATCTGGTAAATACTAGTCCTAGCCTAACGGAAGACACACAATGCATGACACACATCCTTTGGCAAATATCATATGGATGTACAGACATCTAGTATTTAGAAAATAATAGACCGGTTATTAATTTAGACACTTTTTATACCAGTGACCTTGAATTTACTGGAATGACCTTGTATTCAGATTATGACAGATCATGAACAGAATTTCGGTACCTGAAGTACTGGTTTCCAATGAAACTCCATTAAAAAAGATAAGCCAAGAAATTTATATAAACTTTTCTGCTAGTGACCTTTAACTTGCAAAGATGACCTTGGGTCAAAAGTACTGAAGATTACCAAATTTTAGTGAGACCTTATTTCCATAAGTTAAATACAGTACTGTACATGGAACTTAGCAGTTGGGACAATTTTTCACTGCAAATTTTGGTTATATTGCTTTATAAAAGCTATGCTAATTAAATTTTATATGCCAGACCTCAACAATTATTTGCGAGTAGACATTCTTGCAAAATAATGTGAAAATAAAATTTGTAAAAAATGATTAATAATGGTAACCATTGTCTTTACCAACCATGCAGAAGTCTGATGAGACTGGAGCGCTACTGAATCTGTAGTTTTCGTTTTAACAATTTAAGTAATCCACTGCCGACGGATATCTGGTCTATTCTCCTTAAGAAAATCGTGTAATAACACATTATCCTTATATGATGTGCAGCCCGCTGCAACGCAAAATTTCCCCGTTCTTTTCTTCGACATAAGATCACTTCGTGAAATTCTGCATGTCACAATCTGACGTCACACACGTCACTTCCGGTATACAGCTAATTTCAGTGCGAGCTCTCAGGGGTGAACTAAGCTTTAATTTTAGTAATATCTCTAATCAGCGAGAGAGATAGTAGTTGCGCTGTATATAATTTTACTCGTAATTATAATGACTTTATCGAACTATGTTTTTTTTTCTTAATTGTGTTGCCTTTTATTTTATTTTTTATCTTATAAATATTTGTTGAAACGCAATAAAAATCAAAATTAAATAATAAAAGATTCGTCATATTTACAATTAATCAATCAATAAATAGATATTGAAGTTCACAATGTTATAGAGGGGGGTGGGGGGGGGCTAGTACAGATTAACCTGTTTGAAATGAGTTTTCCACTAAGGTTGCTTTGAATACTGAAGTGGTCAGTAAAGTCAGAGACATATAAAACCATGGTTTTATATGTCTCTGGTAAAGTGCATTTGTTTAGATTGATTAAATCTGAAGAAATTGTTACGTCCTTAGTATTTTTTGCTTGTTTGCTTCTTTTTCGCAAGAAAATTGATTAGATGTGTATTTATATACATCTACTCGTATATATATTGATTCATGTTCATAGGCGTCGGAACGGGGGGGGGGGCTAAGGGGGACTTAGCCCCCCATTTTTTTGCAAAGATAGACTTTATATAGGCATTGAAAGTTGGGGTAACCTTATTTTGTTGGTTTAGCCCCCCCCTCCCCACCACACTTTTAAATTGCTTTCGACGCCTATGATGTGTTGTTCGCAATGCCCAGGAAAATTGCGATTACATGTATGATAAATAGTATATGTCCCTGAAAATCATCATAGTTTAACATAAAAGTGATATTCATCAAAGTCTATCTTGTTTTGAAATTTTGAAAAATGAAAGCTGGTGACTGCTCTGTTCAAATACGATATACAAGTGTCGCTTTCTACTGAAAACACGCTTTCTGTAGGTATTCACCTGCGACGGTATGGAATCACGTGACATATTATCTATTCTTAGCAGGTCAACAAGAGGTTAATCCTAGATGTAAATGTACTCACCAGACACATTCAAAATCATGATACTTTTAAGTAGAAAACATAGAGCGCAAAGTTGTGCAACAAAGATATTTTCACACAATCAGTATAAATTTAATATACACATCATATTTTAATCTTGAACAAACCTGCGCTCGATGTTTACAAAAGCTGTGAAGTGGGTACCTGTCACAAATTTCTTTTGATATTCATGAAAATCAAAGGACCCCACCTTCAAAACACAGCTTCGCGTATTCTCTATTGCAATTATTTGATATTTTGAAACGTTGACACAAATACTACAGACATAAGAGAATAATATAATTTACTTTTTAAGTTTTTAATGTAAATTAAAAAATTGACGAGTAACCGGGGATTACAGATAATGCCTTATTGAGATTTGTTCTTTACATCAATGACCTCTTACTCTCTCAGAATAGTTTATGAATATCCAAAGTACTTTGTAATTTTTATTTATTTATTATTATTATTATTATTATTATGTTTATTCAGGCAAAGAGTCAAATTCATTACAAATCATAACACAAATTACATTCAAAAATTAATTAGGGATCGCTTAAAAGTTCTAGCACATACATGTAGCTATCACATTAAAACAATATCACTCCAGGTATTATCACAGTTATCATTATCACAGGATTATACAGATTTCAGAACCAGATCTTATCACATACAACACAAATAAACATATTTTTAATCAATCTTTGCCTAGGATAACCCATGAAAGCAATATATAAAACATGCTTATTTCCAATGGGGTCCTAAGATGGTACAAGTTGATTATAATTTAATTGACTAAGACAGCATAGACAAAAAATAAAATTGAGGATTACATAATTTTCCTAGCCTGAATAAAATAATTTGACATATATATACATAATCACAGTTTCAGGTTAATACAAATTATTTTAAAAAGTTTCATTCCCTTGTAAAAATATTATATATAAATACTTTCTTCCATCCTTCGAGCTTCTTGTGTAAGATGCAACGTGACAGCAGATTTAAAACTAGCTCTATTGGCTATAGTTTTTACTTCCAATGGAAGAGAATTCCAGTTTAAAATGGCTTGATAATAAAAATTTGAATCATTGTATGCTCCAACCCTGGGTACATGATAATTAAAATTGGACGCTCCCCTAGTAGCATTATTATTCCTATTAAAGGGGGAGTTTCGATAAGGCCGTTTCTCGGCCCACTTATTTTCATAAAAATAAATTTCAATTTATTTTTTCAAAATTAGTTTAGAATTTAAGATGAATATCTTAATTTTTGTTAGTAATATTTCAAAAGTTAATATGAGATAAATTCACACCGTAGCCGACACAAACTTAGATGTACCCGCAAATGCGTTAACATTAGGCCTATGGGAAAATATAAGAGGGTGACATTTATAAATCGATTTTAAGAATATGAAGTGCATGAGGGACACTCACCTAGTTTTGCTCAGTTATTAGATGTACCCTGCACACTAATAGTTTACAATATGATGAGTGTCGCGTGTGCACTTCATATCCAAAAATTGAAAATTATCTAAAATTTGCATACCTAAAATTAGAACCTTCTGGTTACTTGATGATGCACCAGGTTAAAATACTAAGCCAAAAGTAGCACATTTTTTAAAATCAAAGATAATTCTCGAAAATATTAACAACAGAATACATTTTCGGATACTGTCTTTATTTCCATACTTATTTCGTCGCCAGCATATAACGTTAACGTCATATTTTTAGTTCAACTACACGGAACAGGGGGAGTTATCTTAATACCATCGGCATTTGCGTTTCCAGTTAAATATTTTTCAAGCAGATATTTTTTTATATCATCTAGTCCCTTGACCAGTAATTCCTTGTCATCTGTCGGGTTTCAGATGCTGTGTTTTAAGCTAATATGTGTCGAGGTCAATGTTTTTAAAGTAAGTTAAATTTTTTTAGCAATGCCACTATAAGTACTTGATGACCAGACATGCTTCATGATGCATCTTCGGATGCACAGAACCAGACTTGGTTCGGATGCTGGGTCTGACTAACATTTCATTGATATATGCTCAGAGTAAAAGGTTGACTAAATATGCACCGATGATACATTAAGGGTTGCACATTACCAGAAATGGTCCAGATGCCAGATCTTACTTATATTTTCTGACTGATTGAACGAAAGAAGTGAAAACGAGTCCATTCCTCAACGTTCTGAATCAAACATATATCAGAAAAAATATCATATTAGCCTTTTTTTCGAATAGAAACCCTTACTCCAATCTGCTAGAGAAGGTTCGTTATGTTTTTCCGTGTGGTTGATATTTAACCCCCCGTTCACAAAAAGCTGCGATTCTACGGCGATCATACCGATCAAGCCACGATCTGAAAAAGTTTTGGATCGGAGCAGATCGCAGTCGATCGGCGTCTAAATAAAGCAATTTGGCAAATTATGGTCTTCGTAACGACCGTGCTACGATGTCCCTACGTGCTAACACGCTTCTACTACGATGTTACGCAGACTCATGCCGACAAGCGGCCGTGCTTACTGCGTTTACGCTACGCTGCCACTACGACATTGAAGACCATACTACGACGCTACACAGACCTTGATGACTGTACCGCGATGTCGCTACGGTGGTGCCGATCATATTACGATTGCATTGTGCTTCTAGTACGATTTGGAATGATGATGGAAAATATATATCTTGCAACCGCAGATTGTTGTAGTACGATTTTAGCAATGCGACCGCAGTTTTTTGCGGCCTTAACCACATTGTTTACGGGTATTTTTAATTGTAACTGTAACAAGATGTGGAAAGTCTCAATTGCAAATGATCATCAAGTATAGTGTCACCCTTTATATGTAGTTTACAGAGATGATTGGTCAAATATCAGCGCTATAAGAACAAACTCCTGCCTGATACGTCGGGATATGATCGGCATAAGGTCATTGTAGGTCTTCGTAGGATCTTCAGGAACGTAGAGAGATCGCAGTGGGAACGTAGTACAAACGTAGAGGGAGCGTTGTATGAGCGTACTTGGTAAGTTCCTACGCTCTTACGGCGCTTATACTACGATTACTAAGATCTCTCTACTATGCTTTCGCGCTGCTTGTACGATTACGGCGCTTCTACTACGCTCCTTTTACGACTTATATATTGGCCACGATCCCGCTACGCTTGTTTTGAACATGTTCAAAATAAGCGTGGTGAGAGCGTAGAGCTCTCCGATCATCAAGACCCTACTGCGATCATACTACGTTTATGACGACTCCACGATGTTCCTTCTGCGATTTGTCACGATCGGCCACGCTTTCGACCAAGCTTTGATCGTAGTAGAATCGGCGTCTATGTGTGAACGGGTGGTGAGTAGGGAACGTAAAGTTTTTAAAGACTAAATATTGATTTATATGTTTCTGCAGAATTTGGAATGTAACACATCTTTGGCATTTATAAATGTATTTTGAACTGCGATCTGGACAAGCACTTATTAAATGTAACTAAATTGGTGAAGCAAGAACCTAGTTTCAGTTGCTGAGAACATAATGTGCATCTTTAAGTTGTTTTAAAAATACTTATAACTTTCAGAATGAAATGGAGACATTCAATCTATTTAAGTTTTTTTCATCATCTGGCTATTTATTCGAGTTAGTATTGCATTACCAATTATAGTTTTCTACATGCAAGGATAACCTGGTTTTTGAAATTAAAAAAAACATGTAAATTCCAATTTAATAATTCCGCAAAAAAAATCATTGAAGCGAAAAAATACAAATATGATCTGTTACTGATCGAGGTTAACTCGTTTACCAAAACTTAGCACAATGTTTACAAGCATTTTGGGGGAAAAAAAATTTACCCCCCCCCCCCTACCGGTTCGAGAACTCATATACCAAATCTTAGCACAATATTTACAAGCGTTTCGGGAAAAAATTGACACCCACCACAGGTAAAAAAAATCATATTAATACTTACCCTGTAAAATGAGTTTATCAAATAAAAGTTTGCAAGCGATTATAGAGAAAAGTGCGGAAAATCAAATGGGACAGACTGACAGACAGAGGGACGGACAGCTAAACAGACGATACGGAAACTATACCTGTAGTCCCTCTGGTTTTACCGGTAGGGGACTAATAATTGCTATCTTGATAAAATATATTGACTTTTTTTTTTTTTAATATTATTGATACATTAAAATACAATGGGCATAGCAATTCTTTTGAATATACTTTTTAAAAAATATAAATATGTACTTGCATTTCTTTAATCGTACGGAAATCCATTTGTTTTTCAAAGCATGGTTTAAAATAAAATTCAATAATATTACTTTATAATTTCACAATAAACTTTGCGCTATAACTTTAGTTGATGAAAATGTATTGCAATCAATTCTAAACACCTGTAAATTACACTCAAAGTTGATCTATCTCATGTCTATTTTTTTTTTTTTTACATTTGCTTCCCTACGTACGGGAAAACTGTTATAAATTGATTATTATGTTCAAATATTTACTGTCAGTAAATTCCTCTTGTTCATGTTTCTGTCTACACAGAATTTATATGTTTTATAAGTTAAATTCTCCCTCTTTTAAAGAAAAGTTACAATTAAAACTCGAGAAAAATCTTGCAATTTAAAAAAACATTCACATAAAATAAATTTTATTAATTTTCTGTAAAATTAATATAGATATTGGTTATTTGATGTCTTTATTTACATTTATCACATTTCATTTATGATTTGACGTTGAAAAAACTTCAGTATCCCGTTTTAAATATGCCTACTCCTAAAATGAAGGGAAGGGGGTATACTTTAACTTTAATTTATCACGTGACCAGAAAATGTGCAGTATAAATTATTTTCATATTTTTAGGAAGATAAGACATTTATCTACAACATTTCACAATTTCATAACATTTCTCGAGGGGCCGCAAAACAGCCTTATCGAAAATCCCCCTTCTCATTTAGATAATTCGGTGCTAGGCTATGATTAATGTTAAAAACATGATTTAGTCACGATCAGATCTGATCGTATGGTTCTATTTATTTATTTTAATTTACTTTTATAGGGGGGGGGTCCCCCCTCCCCTGGGATTTGCAGAGTTATTAAATGTATACTCTAAACCAAGTAGAAGTGACCTTGGAACCCCTAGAAAACGCGGACACCTCCTCGAAACACAGATGTATGTGAAAAGTCATTAAAAGTCAAATATTACACCCCTCTCCGCAACGAAATATAGGTTTTTCACGTTTGGGAAATGAGTTTACGTATTTTTTTCTTTTGCTTGTCAAGAAATTTCTTGCTTGGAAATTTTTTTGGGGTTAGAAAGTCGACTAAAGGAATCATGCCGATAATTCACCAATCAAAATGAACTTATTCCTTTCTTTTGAGAATTTTTAAAAATATTTTCTTCAAGACCATTTTGACAACTCTGGTATAATGTGCCTAGTAAATTTTATGTAACAATTATATGTAGTATATTGTAAATAAATGTATAAAGGTTTTCCAGTGCATAGGAGGATAGTTCACTAGAGATGTTTATAAAGACTGACATTCGTGTCAGCTAATGTGACTGTATTGTTTAACACCTGCTTATTAATATTTTTTCAAATACCTGATTTTTTTTTACGGAAAAGGAACGTATGTTGCTTTTAATATACCGAAAATCGCTATTTCTGGGGATTGCATAATTTAAAAAAAAGGTAAAATAAAGAGAGAGGGCGTACAAGGCGTGGACAATCCCCCGCTCTGAGACGAAATATTTCATAATTTTCAAAATTTACCGAAAAGTAAATAAATATTTTTCTAAAATCATGTTCTCAGTAATGTCATCTTCAAAACTTTTTATTATTTTATTTTACTGAACGACTTATCATTTGATAATCTTTATTTCGTTGATAGTTAAGCATATTCAGTGGAAAATAGGTTTAAGGTCCATAAACCCCATGCTCACTCATATAAAATATTTCTGTAGCTCTTATGATTTTCCAAAAGAAACATATTTGTTAAATAAAATACAAACAATTATAGCATAGCTTGCGAGGCAAAATTTGACAAAAAGACACTTCAACTTGAAAATTTTATAAAGGAATAATAGACATTTATGTCATTAAGAGTTATCTCTCTTATCAGAGTACCGATGAACCTTAATAGAGCTATAAAAAATGAATATGAACATTAATGGGTCAAGTCTCCACTCTTCGTTAATGCTTAAATGATGGAAACGTAAATGCGACATCTATTTCATTCTTCCAAAAAATAGAATCTGAACCCATTCTATATGAAAATCGAAATTTTCTGAAAAAATGTACGCTTCAACAAATCCGTTCATTTAAATCACACTGACAATCGTCGATAATGTATATACTTCGTAGCGTAGTGGTTTAGCGCTCGGTCCTGAAGCAAACCATGCGATGTGGAGAGAGTTCAAATCATTTTTCTTTTTTGTTTTCACATATTTTAATTCTTTTTTGTTTTCACATATTTTAAAAACATGAGTGAAAAATAAAATATTCATAAAATATTAAAACAATGAAAAACAGAATTAAATATGTAAAATATGATATAACCCATATAATTTTGAAAAATATAACTTTAAGAATTGATAAATGTCATTTTTGAGAGCGGGGGATTGGCCTTGCCTTGTACACCCCCATTCTTTCAAAAGTAAAATAAAAGAAAATAGTAGCTTGGTTTTAAAATATAACTAGTATTTCAAATCAGTAGAATTGAATGCTATTACCGACATCTGAAGAAATAAAACATATAAAAGGTTTATATCACATCTTTCTTCATCTGCACATTAAATATAAACACGACATGATTTGTAATTTTTTGTGTATAAATTAATAAATTCTATATGCACTGTACTTTAAAAAAAATTAACGTGGGAGTTGAATCTTGTACCTTACTCCAAGACCTTAAGATTGATTGTGACCTTTGGATAAAAGGTCAAGGTCATTAAAGACCACCACCTCTTTACCTCCTATCCTGCCAACCGAAATAAACACTGAAAGGTGTTAACCTTCTAGATACATGTACTTCATGTTTCTTTTTACCCTTGGGTCAAGGTCAAATGTTAAGGTCGATTTCAAGGTCAAAGGTCAAGGTCATTTATTTTGGTAAATAGCTAATATCAACATTTTGTTTGGGTTACCAATGGCCTTGACCTAAGTTCAAGGTCAAGTTTAAAAGATCTATTTCAGTATGTTACATGTCTTGACATTAATTCTTCATGAACTTCAGAAACTCAAGTATACTGGTCGTTTAGCGCATTGAGTGCGCGCGCATGTGCATGCACGTCCTTGCATTCAATTTTGATAGTAGCATAATGTAGGCATTCTAAACATCTATTCATATTTCATCTGTTTTATTGAGAACCAAGAAATTTTAGGCATTTAAAGTTTTAGTCAATCAGATTGCAGCACACGTGAATATGCGTGCGTTTATGATTATTCTTATATATTATGCTATAGATCTTCATAATGTATAAATAAGTTCAAATTTTCAAAGGATTTTGTCAAAAAACAAGAAAGATATTTAGACTTTAGTTTCAGCGTCGGAGCGAAGCGCACGTGCATGCGCGTGAGATTTTGCTATTTTGACCATGTCGTCCTGTCTTTACTACTAATATATTCTTATATTATGAGTTTCAAAGCATTTCATCAAAAATTTAGAAAGTTACGGCTATATCAATTATATTGGTCATTTCACGTGTTGCACGTGCGCGCACATGCCCGCCAAATGACCTACGTTCCGCACATCTACATAACATTCCTAGTGACTCTAAAAAGGTTTCACCTAGATCGGATGAGTATAGTTTACGAGAACAATAGCGGACAAAAAGGTACCCAGAAAGAAGAAAGATCGGAAGAAAGTAAAAAAAAAATATGTTCCCTAACTCCAGTTTTGGGAACATGATTAGGTGTTACATGTACAGGCGCGTACATGTAGCCAGGCGTACGTTTGTACGCACAAACGTCCACATCATTTTTCAAAAAGAAAAAGAAAGAAAGAAAAAGAGAGGGGAGAGCAAGACAGGCGTAATATTGTAAAGCGTTCTCATCATTTTTGCAGAATGTTAGAAAATAATAATAAAAAAATATACTTAGAGACAATTTAGAATTAACGAAAAAAAAAAAATAAATGAAAATCTACAGAATCAGTTTTAGGGATAAATATAAGAGTACATGTATGTACACCTCAATCAAATCTGAATCAAAAGATTTTCCAGGATTTTGGTTTACTATTGAATATTGCAGAGTTTATTCCAATTTAACACTATAAAACCCCAGTCGGCTCTTTTAAAACAAACGATGATTTTATTTAATCCTAAAATTTCAATTTTTATTACTGGAAACTAACTTCCAACCGTAATGCCTAACTTCTGTAACGATACCCTCCCGTTTCCGCCTTCCAAAAAAAAAAAAACGACTAATATCTGATTCGTGCGAGAATCATTATTCAGCTTTATATATGAATATTAAAAAAACAAAAAATTAGTAAAATTCAGTTTTACCTTCGTATTTTACAAGTTTTTTAAATGTTGCAAAAAGTACCAGATTTGTGAATACATGTATTTATGAACGTTCATTTTAAAATGTATATATAGGTAATGTGCAAGAAAATGAGTTGAAAAGAATTCCTCTCTTTGCAATTTTCAATCTTTAGAAGCGTACTTTTAATTTTACCGGTAATGTAAGCCTGACTATCAGTCAATTTACGCGGTCTGTCTAAACCAGTCAACCACTCTAACCAACTGCCGTATGTTAACCATAAGTAGCTTCAAAAGTCTAAAATTGTTTTAGTTGGCTCGTCAAACAGAGCTTTTGGACATATCCTTTCTCTTTATTGAGTGACTGTCCGCATTTTGTACAAGGAAAGAACAGACCTGAAATGTGGCTGCGTAACAAACTGAAAAAATGTAAGAAAAATGCTATCTATCAGAAGGATCAAATATGCACATCGAAATCGTCGGAAATTCAACAGCTTTCCTTTAGGCGGCCCCAAACCCCACGCCGATTCAGGCGTCCACATTAAAAGTACCCTGGCTACGCCCCTGATGTATATCAGCTCGAACACTGTAGCGAGTGTGGGAGCGGATCTAACACATAATTTTAATTAGATTGAGTAAGTGGTAGTGTTTGGGAAAAAATGGTACTGGAAAAAATTCGACCCCCACCCCACCCACCGGACGAAATAGGATTTTCAGAATTAAATGGTCATTTTTTTCAAAATTCTTTTTTCTCCATGAATTAGCCCCCCCCCC
>PRKT01000283.1:79687-89687 GCA_003671525.1 Saccostrea glomerata
TTTTTGCTTGTCAAGTTTTTTTGGAAGGTATAAAATTTTTTTTTTACACACTTAGCCCCCCCACTTTAAATTTGCTTCCGACGCCAATGCAAATGTTAAGTTCATTTTTATTAAAAATTGAATACATCCGGTTAAAAGTGCGCATGCGCATGGAGATTTCTTATGTGAACTGCTCACCATGCATTCAACATAAATTTAATTTTGCATTTTTTGAATTCTTAAAATTCTATCCTTATCTACATGCAGATCAATCTTGAATTATTTCATATGCATGTTAACTATGTTGCCAAATCTGAAACAGGGGCGGATCCAGCAATTTTTGAAAGGAGGGGTTCCAGGGTTGTGCCCCTCTACCCCCCCCCCCTATACATACTCTCTAGCAAAGATTCATAGACTTGTATGTATGGAAAGATCTAAGGTTATAGTAAATACTATGATATCTTTATTTTATGTCCTTTAAAAAAAAAATTTACCCCAATCCGAACAAAACAACAACAATAAAAATCAAAACAAAACAAAACAAAACAAAAACAAAAAAACCCTACACATTTCATAACTACGGAAGCCTTAAAATTGAATGGATTTGTAGACATTTCCGAAGAGTACAATGAATTTTCTTTAAGAATTTGAATAACTTTTTTGGGATGGGATGCGGGTGGGCTTTAAAATAAAGAGTTACGTGTTAGTTCCTTCAAAAGATCTTGATATGATAAAAACGGTACAAACATAGTCAACACAGCCAAATATCACGAGAATCCAATATCAAATGAAACATTGCATACATAACATACCAGGGTATAATATACAAGATATATAAAAACAAGTAGAATATCTTCAATCATTCTCTCTTTAAAAAGTATAATAGAGAACGTGACTGGAGGAAACTAAATGTGAGAGAATCTATATATTCAATAAATAAGTAAGACGTACAAATATATAATCTCAGAAAACGCATTACCCTCTCTCTCTCTCTCTCTCTCTCTCTCTCTCTCTCTCTCCACTAGGCAAAAAATAAAGGGGGGGGGGTTCCAACCCACGGAACCCCCCCTCTGGATCCGCCAATGTGAAAGATGTGAAAGACACTGATGCCCCCCATATGATAGCCTATGGCAAAGTAAAAGTCTCAATGCAAGTTAAATTTCAAGGAGAAGAGATCAGTATAATGATTTTTTTTTCAAAGAAAAGACTTGTGAATAAACCTGTGAAATATAAAAGCCCAAGAGTCGATCCTTCAAAAGTTATGGCCAATGTTAATTTTTTTTTTAAAAAGTGCATAAGTCTAACTCGAAGGTCAATGTCAAAGGGTAAAAATCAGTTATCTCCAGAAAAGGACTTGTCGCAAAAATATACATGTGAAATACAAAAGCCCTAGCACCAACTGTTTAAGGTTATATTCAAAGTTTAAGTTTTTTTCTTCAAAATAGATCAAATTCCAAGGTCAAGGTTAAAAAGATCAAAGTTGTTGGTACAATGTACAAGTATAATCGTAGAAAGATTTTGTCACAAGGAATACACTTGTGAAATATAAAAGCCCAAGTTCTAAGTTTTGTTCAAAAGTTAGGGCAAAGGTTATAGTTTTTTTTTAGTGGGCCAATTAAACTTCAAGGTCAAATCAAAAGGTCAAGAATACTTCTACCCAGAGAAAGGTCCGTCACAATGTGTACACAAGTAAAATATAAAAGTCCTAGCCTAGGACAAAGTACAGAAAGTGGCTTGTGATAAAACTGGATCAAATTCCAAGTTAAAGTCAAATATATTCATACCCAAAGAAAGCATGTCTTGTCACCAGCAACACAAAAAAGTTTTGTGAGACAAACATATTAATTGAGAATTAAGACAGACAGGGCAAAAACTATATACCCCAAATCTTTGATTACATGGGCATAAACATATTTTTTTGAAAAATTGATATTATTCAGATGGATGACTCTTTTAACCATTCTAAGAGATGGTCATTTTAGCTCACCTGAACTGAAAGCACAAGAGAGCTTTTTTGATCACATTTTGTATGTCTTTTGTACGTCTGTCTGTCCATCAGTCTTTAAACTTTTTACATTTTTGACTTTTCCTTAAAAACTACTTGGCCAATTTTAACCAAACTTGCCACAAAGCATCCTTGGATGAGGGGGATTAAAGTTTGTTCCAACAAATAAACTCATTCAAGGGGAGATAATTAAGAAATAGTGAAAATTTGGTGACTTGTTTTAAAAATCTTATTTCAAGAACCACTGTGCCAGGAAAAATTAAACTTATGTGGAAGCATCCTCAGGTAGATTCAAGTTTGTTCAAATCATGATCCCCAGGTACGATAGCTGCAGAACTGTAGCTCTCCGAAAAATATATTGATAGACTGGAGAGCTACAGAGCCACCTACTGAAAAAACTGTATATTTATGGTGCACAAAAAAGTTGAGCTGGTGTATGGATTAATTCTTCCAAATTCTTACCTCAATTGCAAAAAATTAAGATTTCAAAGAATTCCGTCCTTTTCTATTAATTAAGTACTTTCGTAGTTGACATGTACACGAAGCATGTTGGGCCGAATTATCTTACAAACCGAAATGACAGTATAAACAGACGAAATTTTAGATGATCTTGATTTCATGGCCAGGAGGGCTATAAACAACAACCATAAGGTATGTTTTGTTGTGGAAACAGTGAAATATTATTTTAGGAATACACGGCTAGTAATATTTTGAGATTATAGTTTTAAAAGCATGGAGAAATAAATCAATATACAGGGCACTTTTTTGTGCGCAATAAATATACAGTTTTTTTAATGGATGGCACTTTAGCTCTCCGGTCTTTCAAATTATTTTTTCAGAGAGCTACAGATCTGCAGCTACAGATAGGGTGAGGCCACACAATGGGCAATCAAAGTTTTACATAGAAAAGTCTTTTAAATGAAGCTTGAAAATTAAATATTTTCATGCAACAATTTTCATTATATGCCTCTCAATGTGCTCCAAGGTTCTTTGCAAAGCTCCATAAATCACTTCTAATTTCTTATCATGTTAATAAACATTGGTATCTAAAAATGCTTTTACGGGATAAAAATTTCTACTTTTAATTAGGCCTTTCTGAGAAGTTCAAAGAACCTTGAAGCACATTGAGAGGCATATAATGAAAATTGTTGCATGAAAAGATTTAATTTTCAAGCTTCATTTAAAGACTTTTTGAATTTAATTATAAATCAAAGAGTTGTCCTTCCTAGCTGAGGGTCGGAGTCCCTTAAAATCCTCTTCTCAAGAACAACAAAGCCATGACTGGTCATATTTATACTGAAACACCCTCTGGTCATGTAGATTCTATCATTTACATTTGTTCTTATATTGACCCCAAGTGGGGTAGGGCTGGGCAGGAAGGAATTATCAAAGTTTAACATAGAAATTTATCTGAAAAATCTATTAAATCTTCTCAATAAGCACTGGGCCAGAATAGCTAAAACTTATGTGAAAGCATCCTGGCGGTGTTCAAATTATGGGTGGGGCCACAATAGGGAATCAAATTTTACATTGAAACATGGAAAAAATCTTTGAAACTCTTCTTATCAAGAACCAGTGGGCCAAAAAAGACTTTTTAGATAACCTGATCGAGCTGATAACTCAATTGAGCTTTTCTGATCACCTGTTTTCCATCGTCCATCTGTCAGACTGTCGGTTTATTTAACCAAACTTGGTACATAGCATAACTATTACTTATCAAAACAATTCCAAATAAATCTGCTGCTTTAAGGAGAGGTCCAAGAGTTAAAGGGGGGTCCAGGGTCACTCCCCCCACCCTCCCCATCCCCTCTATATTTGCACATACAGTTGTCATAAACTTATCATTAGGTCACTGCTGTTAGTCACTCACATTTATTCACTTGAAGTACCAAACGGAGATAAATAAGATATATTTACATTCAGTGTAATTTTCCTTATGAAATCCATTAGAAATCCACGACGTTCAAATTTCTATAACACACGCGAAACCTTGTCACTGCGCGCTAGAATACACAGTCGGAACTATATACATTTTCAGTACTCTAGGAAAACCAAAATGTAAAATGTTTTATTTAAATTTAATGAAAAACTATAAACCTGAACAATGAACGTAAAAATTAACGTAATATGCGTTTAAAATTAATTTGTCACTTTTTTACTAATGTTTGTTTGAGTTATCTAACTTTGCAACGTCATTTAACGTCATTTGACGTCACAATCGGCTCTTACATCTATTAACCACGGCAGTTTTGAAAGGCAATAAATTCACATTTAAGATTAACGAAATAAGCAATTATGAAGAAGGAAAATAAGAGAATGTAAATATAAGCATTGAATTCATATTTTTGGATGTCTTCGGCCCTATAACACACCTGGCCGTGCCGACAAATTATCATACCGCGCTAACGTGCGGTATTCAATTGTCGGCACGGCCAGGTGTGTTATAGGGCCAAAGACATCCAAAAATATGAATTCAATGCTTAAATGAAAATTGAGTGGGAGTGTTAAAAAAAATTTTCTCAAGAAACAAGATGTGTTTCTGAAACACAATTGCCCATGTATGACATCTTATGGCAAGGGTTGAAGTTTTTCAAAGTTCAAGGTTAAAAAGGTAAAAATTGTTGATATCCAAAGAAAGTTCTTGTCAGACGGAATACATCTGTGAAATATGAAAACCCTTGTACTAACAGTTGAAAAATTATGGTCAAGATTAGTTTCTTTTACATGGATCAAACTCTAAGGTCAAAGTCAAAGTATGAAAGCCATAGCACCAACTACATGTATTAAAAAATTATGGTCAATGTTAAAGTTTGGAAAGTTTTGGTAAAGCCTGTATGAATTTTAAAGGCGGATTCCACCTGGAATTTGGGTGGAATTGAGCAGGAATTGGTAAATTCCAGGCGTACTTGAGGCGGAGACGGAATTTTCAAAGAGTTACGCCTCAGTAGAAGAGACGTCTTACAGGCGTCATTTGTAATTTCCGGGCGTCAATTGGCAAGTTCAGATTTTCCGGGCGTAAAATGGCAGGAAAATAGAAACAAAAATTACTCCTGGAACTTTCAGGAGAAGTAAAAGCCTCTGATTGGTCAATTTAATTATCAATTAAGGGTCATTTCAGATAGGAGGTTAAGTTTGAATTTGATCATGAAGGAGGGAGTTTAGTGTGAGTGAAACAGGAAATGCAGATATCTCAATGTTAAGGCTTTACACTTCTTGAGGATGACACAGTGTCTGCTGGTAGGTGTGATCATGAATATCTAGTACCTATTTGAGTAAATTTGATTATGATTATGTACAATGATAGTTATAACTGGTTAACCCTAAAATTACTTTTGATATTTGAGTCTGATAGAGGCTGCAGTGAGAATCTAACTGTAAACTGCTGAGTAAATGAAGAATTGTATTCAGTCAGTAACTAAAATGTTTCAATATAATTATTGAAGTGATAAAATGTACAGGTATTGTAAAAAAGTTTAATTCTAAATACACACTCAATCATGGTGGTCATGTTTTAGTGTCCCTAATACACAAAATTCATGTTATTTTTCTATACTTGTTAATGATATGTGTTAATGACCTGTCATTATGTTTTCTTACAGTTCAAAAAGCTACATTTTTAGCTTTAACATTGTAAATCATAATCTGAATGTTTTTCTTTGTTAACATGGTAAATATATAGGTTTTTAGGTCACACAGTATTATATAATAATAAGGACATTCCAGGCGTAATTTATTCCAGGCGTCATTTTAGTTTCCAGGCGTAATTTTTTTACGGGCGTCATTTATTTTTCCGGGCGTAGCTCATTTGCATTTTTCGCCTCAAATTCCTGCCCATTTACGCTTGGTTTCCGCCTAAGTTATGCCCGGAACCTGTGTATCACCATATATGTAGAGAGACAAATTGACGCCTCTCCAAGTACGCCTCAATTCCCCCTATATTCCAGGCGGAACATTTCGTACAGGAAGTGGGTCAAACTCCAAGGTCAAGTTCTAGAGGTCACATTTGTTCATCTTGTTACAAGAAATACTGCTGTCAGTGAAAATTATGAAAACTATATAGCCCCACCCACTCAAAAGTTATGGCCAAGGTTTAAGTTTTCGGGGGCAAACAGACAAATGTCTTTAGGTAGTGTTCATTCCAATATCTTCAAATCATGATCCTCAGGGTCTTATAATTATTGGTGTATTCAAAATTAAGCATTATCATGACTAGGTATTGAATTGTTGGCATATCCTTGAATTAGGGCCACACACATCATCAATGTCTGCACCAAAGCAGGTAAAATAGGAAGCCTGCTTTTTCAAGTTTATAATACTACAGTAATAGTATATTTATGGGGACCTTCACTGGCAAAAAGATTTGAAATTGGAAAACTATGACTAGGAACGGGATCTGTAATCTGACCTCAATATGACTCAGAAAAAAACCTGTAACTTAGTGACTTATTTCAAAAATCAAGAGAAATAACTGTGTTGTTTATACTGATAGCATTTTCTTGTTTTTATCTAGATGGAGCCACGACGTTCTTCGAGGATTCGGCGTCGCCCTGCCTGGCACGCCGACTACGTGATGGACTTCCCGGTAAGTTTAATTATAACTCACAATGTCCATTTCTTAGTTCACTATAAGGCTATACGAAAAAAGAATCTGAGATTCTCATCCAAATTTTTATCCCCTGCCATAAAATGGGCAGGGGCATATATACATGTATATATATAGTGTTACCCTGTTACCTGATTCAATCATTCTGTCCTCATTGACTTTCCATTCATTATCTCGACAGACAGCAACAGTTACACACATTCATCTCAAAATTAATGACATACAGTAAAATTTGCCTAAACTGGCTACCGACGGTTCCATAAAATTTGGCCGGTTTAGACAGAATCCGGAGTGCAGGAAAATTGAAGGAAAACATTAATTTTGAAATTTTGAAATTTCGTTGTTTTATTTACAAGTACCTCATATACATAGTAAAACGTAATTAAATGATAAAATAAATCAAGTTTTTGGAGTCTACAAATTATAGAATAGTCTTGCATTATTTACTTATTTTCTTGTTTGTTCACGAAGTTTGAAAGTCGGAGTGAAATGTTACCTAAATCAAAATCTACAGAACCAAGCGGGCCTGGGGTTTCGCATGTCAAAGAGCTCCTTCAATGTATAATCATAACACAATCATTATACCCCCCGCAAACAAAGTTTGTAGGGTATATAGGAATCACCTTGTCCGTCTGTCTGTCTGTCCGTCTGTCCAGCTGTCCGTCTGTCTGTCTGTCCGTCTGTCAGTGCAATCGTGTCCGGTCCATATCTTTCTTACAGAGGGACATTAGAATCTACTACTCCACACAAAGATTGCCCGTAACCTAAGGGTGTGTCATGACTTTGACCCAAATTCATTTGGGGAAGTTCAAGATCACTGGAAGAAAAATTTCATACTTCGTGTCTGGTCCATATCTTTCTTAAGGATAATCTTGGTAGGTTCTCATTTCACACAAAGATTGCCCAGGACCCAAGGGTTTGTCATGACTTTGAACCAAGGTCATTTGGGGAAGCTCAAGGTCACTGGAAGAAAAATTTCATAATTCGTGTCTGGTCGATATCTTTCTTTTGGAAAAATTTGGTAGGTTCTCATTTCACACAAAGATTGCCCATGACCCAAGGGTGTGTCATGACCTTGACCCAAGGTCATTTGGGGAAGTTCAAGGTCACTGGAAGAAAAATTTCTTAATTCATTTTTTGATACATATCTTTTTTATGGAAAAACTTACTATGTCCCGTTTGGACATTTCTAGTTCACGATTTGATAATTTTTGGATTGAACTTCTAAGTTTTATGTAAAAAATTACGTCTTTCCCACAGTGTTATGGCACCATTTTGAAATGCGCTCGATTTTCGATCCAGATATTTATTTTGATTTATAAATCATGTACACATATTTTGTATTTTTATGTAATATTGTGGTAAAAGGAGTTAAAACAAAGTTTACATGTATTTTTTAAAACTGAAATTTAATCTCATATATTTTTTTTCAAATGGGCTGTGTCACCGCCGCATTTCAGTTTGTCTCAATTAACACCATAATAATGTATAAACACAGATTAGCACATCCACCACGAAAGATGTTTTATTGCTTTTAAGTAACTCAGGTGTGGCCGGATTAGATGAGTTAATGGACCACTTTGGCCGTTCGGAATACAGAATAGACAGTATCCAGACTACACAGAATTTTTCATATGAATTTGTTAAAGAAGTGCATGGGACTAAAATTTATAGACGTAATGGACAAAAATCCTGAGTAATACTGCATTTCAGTTCAATTTTAACAGTGAAGAAATTATCCCAGACTGACATAAATACAATTCCAACTGACATCTATTAGTTTAATATCGTTTAACTAGAGCAAAAAGACACATTCTTCGCTCAAGACCATGAATCTCTCCAATTTGATATTCAAATAAAGGAAGTTATGATTGAGCATGCTCAGTAAAAAGCCGTGAGAAATAAATAAATAGTTTAAAGCAAAACCGGCCTGAGCTAAAAACCGTCTCCCTGGGACACAGATTCCGTGCCTCCACATGGGTTTCTGTGAATGAGGATTCCTCACTTTCAGACATGGAAGCCATGTCCGTGTCTTAAACATGCAGAACCCGTGCGGCTTTTTAAAAACCCGTGCGGATTCCGTGTCTAGCCGTGCCCAAGCCTTGCCTATATTCCGCCTCGAACTTTCCTACGGGTACTCAGAGTCTGGATTAGACAAATTTTACTGTATATGGATACGTCATAGGAATATGTATACACATGTAGTCAAGTTTAAATTTGGTCATGATCTGATGATTTTTGACAGAGTTATTCCTCTTGAACTAAGAAAATATAGGAATTAAATTTCAGTTTCCACTCTTTAAAGTATTAAAGGATGTATGTATAGGGTGGTATTTTACCAGAATAATCAGGTCAAGTTCAACTGATTTTTGACAGAGTTATCCTTCTTGAACTTAAAAAATAACTTTTCATTTTCCACTCTCAGACTTTTGTAGGGATCGATGTACATATGTTTATATTGTATGTGCAGGCAAGAAATGAGGTGCAAATTTTGGATTTATTTTGCTCAAAAATTTCATGTTCTTAAAAAGTTTTGAAATTGGCTTTAATATAAGTTGAGAAAAAATGAATATGGCATGAAGAAAAATGCTGGTCAAGTTTGAATTTGGTTGTGGTACAATGAAACTTTTTGAAAATTTATTTTAATGACATTAATTAATCTTATTTGTTTACTGTTAATGTTTCACATTTGATTTAAATGTCTTCTATTTTTAGCTCAGCTGAGCCGCTCAAGTGAGCTTTTGATCACATTTTGTCTGGCATCCGTCTGTCTGACTCCGCTGTCTGTCTGTCCGTCTGTCTGTAAACTTTCGACTTCTTCTCAAGAACTACTAGGCCAATTTCAACCAAACTTGCCATAAAGAATCCTTGGGTAAAGGGATTCAAGTTTGATCAAATGAAGGGCCCACATTCTCTTTCAAGAGGAGATAATAAGGAATTATTGTAAAAATAATGGCATCATTTAAAAATCTTCTCCTCAAGAACCACTGGTCCAGACGATGAAACTAAATATAGATTGGAAGCATCATAACGTAAGGTAGATTCATCTTAGTTTGGTCAATTCATGACCTCCGAGAGCAGGGTTGGGCCACAAAGGGTGATTAAAGTTTTGCATAGGAATATATAGGAAAAATCTTTAAAATTCCACAATGGGTGATCAAAGTTTAACATGTGAATACATAGGGAAATTCTTTAAAACTCTTCTTTCTAAGAACAGTTGAGCCAATATTGGTCATATCTTAATAGAGGCAACCTCAGGTAATGTTGATCGATTCAAGTTTCTTCATATCATGACCTCAGAGGGTTAGGGTTATAGTTATCTCAAGAACAGAAAGCCATGATTAGTCATATTAACATGGAAGCATCCTAAGGTATAGTCTTAAATGAGATTTGTTCAAATGAGGGCCCACGGG
>PRKT01000283.1:94687-105594 GCA_003671525.1 Saccostrea glomerata
ATAGCAAATTCACAATATGCATGTTTTCCGTAAAGTGCTACTACCAAATATGCTAGGGGAGCAAATATTACAAAACATACCTTTAATAACTTAGGGTGAATTCACCATGCATCGGACACATACCTTGCATCGGACTTTAGACAATAAACTCTCTTTCAACTTAAGAGTTCCGTGTATTTTCTTGTTTCTGTTTTGAATTAAGCTGAAGATTTAAATTTTTTAATAATACCGATTGTTTTTATCATGTTGTGATAAAAATACCCCGAGAATAGCCTTGAAGTTACGTCATATTTTACATCATCAAAGGGGAATAACCAGAAATTTATGATTTTGCGATTTTTAGAGTTATCGTTCTTAAAATTCATCTTCAACGGAACAAGTCAGACTTTGGTGAATAAAGTCAAAGATTGGTAATTTAACATGAATTATAAAGAAATTTCACTTCAATGTTGTATAATTCTTTTTAGAGCTGGTTTTCACTAGTATCTTCATTTCTTCGTACATCGGACACAAATTAACCATATACCGGACACTTTCCGATGCATAGGTAAGCACTACTATTTTCATACAGAACCCAGCTGACAGCTGTTTTTTTGCGGAAAAAGAAAATAAAAAATCTATATTTTTAGTCAAAATACAAGTTATTGATATATGACGTCTGGAATTTTACTCAATTTATTTCTACAAACCAGAGTATGATAAGCCACGAGAAAAAGGCGCGAATTACCGCATTATAAGCATTTCTAAGGTAGAGTGAGGTCTCTTGAATCATTCTACATTTGTGCAACGATATTGTCAATAAAATTTAAGTTGAGGGTTATTTCTTAGATAAAAGATAAAAATATATATCCATATCAAGGATTTAAAAGCACTGTGATAAAGGTATAATATTTTTCCGGTCTAAATACCGTCTGTCCGATGCATGGGAAACAATGTCCGATCCATGGTGAATTCTGAGTTATAACTAAAAACTCGATTTTCGAGGATATTTTCTCAATAAAGGGCATATAATTGTGTCCCAAATTGATATTTTAATCACAAACTAATTGTTAAGCTCCATTTTGATAATTTTCCGTCGTTAGCGATATCGCTAGAACTTGTTGAAGTACAAGGGTATCCGATGCATGGTGAA
This sequence comes from Saccostrea glomerata, assembly GCA_003671525.1. Lineage (NCBI taxonomy): Eukaryota > Metazoa > Mollusca > Bivalvia > Ostreida > Ostreidae > Saccostrea > Saccostrea glomerata. The sequence goes on from PRKT01000283.1 coordinate 95,820, forward strand.
TTCACCCTGTTTTATTATGAATTGAATTTTATATACAAATGCAAAAAGAAAATAAAGTCAGTTCAATTTAACAAATTTTGACATCTTTGAAAATTCATTATAAAAGATTGTAATTTCCTTATATTTAACCTCAGCAGGACTCAAAATCAGTATCTATAAATTCATTATATCAGAGTTCGTTTTAACCGTAAAATTTTATAAAAATTTGTTAAGAATTTTGCAGGGGACCCAGAAAAACTTCGCTATATCCGCGTTGATCATATCCGTGTTTGTACCAAACGAGTTTTACTGTAGTGTTATCAATTTTCATATGTTGATCCTAGATACTGATGTAACCTTTTCAACTGTATCAACATCTTTTGATCATGACATTTTCTTTGACCTTGACATCACCTTTTAACTGGAGGCTCAAGTGAGCTAATTTCTGATCAAAATTTGTCCGACATTGTTGTCGTAGTAGTGGTTGTTGTCTTAAACTTTTCACATTTTCATCTTCTTCTCAAGAACCACTGGGCCACTTTCAACTAAACTTGCAACAATTAGTATCCTTGGGTAAAGGGGAATCAAATTTGTTCAAATGAAGGGCCATGCCTTTTTGCAAGGGGAGATGAAACTCAGGTAGTCTAGATTCAAGTTTGTTCAAATCATGACCCCCAGGGGTAGGGTGGGGCCAAAATAGCCGATCAAATTTTCACATAGGAGAATATAGGAAAAAACTTTAAAATTATCTTCTTCTCAAGAACCACTGAGCCAGGAAAGGTGAAACTCATGTGGAATCATCTTCAGGTAGTGTAGAATCAAGATTTTTCAAATCATGACCCCCAGGGGTAGGGTGGGGCCAAAATGGCTGATCAAAGTTTTACATAGGAGTATATAGGAAAAATCTTTAAAAATCTTCTCCTTATGAACCATTGAGACAGGAAAGGTGAAACTTGTGTGAAATTATCCTCAGGTAGTGTAGATTCAAGTTCGTTCAAATCATGACCCCCAGGGGTAGGGTGGGGCCAAAATGGCTGATCAAAGTTTTACATGGGAATATATATAGGTATAATCTTTAAAAATCTTCTTCTCAAGAACAATTGAGACAGGAAAGATATAACGCATGTGAAATCATCCTCATTTAGTGTAGATTCAAATTTGTTCAAATCATGATCCCCAGGGGTAGGGCGGGGCCAAAATGGCTGATCAAATTTTTATATAGGAATATGTAGGGAAATCTTTTAAAATCATCTTCTCAAGTACTTCAAAGCCATGATTAGTGATATTTATATGGAATATAAAGGTAATGTAGATTATAGTTTGTTCAAATCATAACCCCCGATATAAGGTGGGGCCTCATTGGGGGATCCAAGTTTTACATTTAAAAGTATTTTAAAAATCTTCTTCTCAAGAATACAAAGCCATGATTAGTGATACCAGTATTTATATGATAGCATTCTCAGATAGTGTAGGATGAAATTTGTTCAAATCATAACCCCCAAGGGTAGGATGGGGCCACAATGGTGGGTCAAAGTTTTACATAGAAAAAGAGAGGGAAAAATTCCATGAACAGAAAGCTATGTTTAGTCATATTGGCATGTAAGCATCCTCATGTATGGAAACATCCTCATGCCCTTTGGGGTAGGGTGGGAAACAATGAGGAATCAAATTCAAATTATTATGAAGAAATCTTTTTATCAAGAACAGCAAAGTCATATGCTGTATTGATATGAAGGCATTTTCAAATAGTATATTAAAATTCAAGCCCCCCCCCCTTAGTAAACTTTCAGTTCTGATCTGATACATGCTTTTTCCTAGCCGTTGTGCTCAGGTGAGCGATTTGGCCCCTGGCCCCCTTGTATAAATAAAAGTATAGATGAATAAATATATAAAGTGTTTAGCTCAGTTTTGAATAAACAATTCAAGATATTTTTATCAAACTTCATATGAGTAAATTTTTTTAACTTTGATATTTCCTATGAACTTGACCTCACTTTTTAGCTCACTTGAGCCAAAGGCTCAAGTGAGCTTTTCTGATCAAAATTTGTCCATTGTCTGTTGTTGTCGTCATTGTTGTTGTTAACTTTTCACATTTTCATCTTGTTCTCAAGAACCACTGGGCCAATTGCAACCAAACTTGGCACAAAGTATCCTTAGGTAAACGTAATTCAAGTTTGTTCAAATGAAGAGTCACGCCCTCTTCCAAGGGGAGATAATTATGAAATAGTGAAAAATTAATGACATTTTAAAAAAATCTTCTTCTCAAGAACCACTCGGCCAGTAAAGATGAAACTCAAGTGGAAGCATCCTCACGTAGTCTAGATTCAAGTTTGTTCAAATCATGACCCACAGGTGTAGGGTGGGGCCATAATGGCCAATCAAAGTTTTTCATAGGAATATATAGGAAAAATCTTTAAAAATCTTCTTCTTAAGAACCATTGGGTCAGGAAAGCAAGTTAACTCATGTGGAATCATCTTCAGGTAGTGTAGATTCAAGTTTGTTCAAAACATGACCTCCAGGGCTAAGGTGGGGCCAAAATGGCCAATCAAAGTTTTTTATAGGAATATATAGGAAAATCTTAAAATCTTCTTCTCAAGTACTTCAAAGCCATGATTAGTGATATTTATACGTATATGGAATCATCCTCAGGTAGTGTAGATTCTAGTTTGTTCACATCATAACCCCCAGAGATAGGGTGGGGCCACAATGGGGGATTCAAGTTTTACATTAAAATATATTATTAAAATCTTCTTCTCAAGAATAGCAAAGTCATGAGTAGTCTTACTAGTATTTATATGGAAGCATTTTCAGGTAGTGTAGAATTATATAAATTTGTTCAAATCATAACCCCCAAGGGTAAGGTGGGGCCAGAATGGTGGATCAAAGATTTACATAGAAAAATTTAGGGAAAAATCCCAAGAACAGAAAAGCTATGTTTAGTCATATTGACATGTAAGCAATCTCATGTATTGAGGATTTAAATTTGTTCCAAATCATCGCCCATTGGGGTAGAGAGGGAAACAATGGGAAAACAAATTAAAATTATTACAACTTTGATATATAGTAAGGAAATGTTTAAAAAAAATTTTTTTTACCAAGAACAGCAAAACTATATGCTGTATCAATATGAAGGCATTCTCAAATAGTTTTAATTAAATTCAAGCTCCCCCCCCCACCCCCTTCTGTATACCCTTATCAAAATGAAATCCATTTAGATACCGTTTAAAAACCATTTCTTTTCTGACCATTTAAAGACCATTCAGAAACCATTTTATTTCGTCAAATCTTTCAAGAATTCTCAACAGAAAGGCTATCATTTAAAAACCATTTTTCATTTTATCTCCATTCAAACTCCAAAGTCCTTTCAAACACCATTCAAACACCATTTTTTTGGGCCCTGTAACATGCAAATTAACCATTTCAAAACCATGTATGCAAATGAGAATTAATTGATATCCATATGCAAGGAATATTAAGCACTTTAAAAATCCATCTTCTTAGTTGCAGAGTCAGTCACAAAATAGAGGTCACTTGTTCAATTTTTTCACATATTTGGTTTTTGAATTCCTGGAAATTTTAATCAATTAAAATCCCAATTTGATCTGAATTGTGGTAGTCTTGCTCCATCTTTGAAAATTTATATCTTCCCGTGCTCATTTTTGTGCTCCATCATGTTCATATGACAATGTATGCAAGCAGTATTCTAAAAATAAAAGGAAATGCAAGAAAATATATACAAAATTTATTTTAATTGATATTAATCAATAAGAATTTATAAAAGAGTCTATCAGTCTGACAAATTTTCATTAACAAGATTGGTTTATAGATTATTGCATCAGTATGATTAATGGGCACTCAAATCCTTTTGCGTTTTCTTTGCGAAACAACATTTTTCTGTTACTTTCAAATTAATAAAAATTATGTACATATGTATACTTATATTTACCACTCAAAAAGTGTATGGAAAACGAATGTGTTGCATTTCTTCTGCTGTAACGTACGTTTAAACTAGCTTTCCAATTGGGCAAATGTTTGAAACATGAAAACAGTCACAAATAATCATCTTCCAAGAAATAAATTATCTATTTCTGCTTTGACCATCAATATACAGTTTTGACAGCTTCATAAACACTAAAAACCTTTATATTCCTTGAAGAATAGTCCATCCATCTAAACTCACTACCAGCTAGGTCAAAGTGCTCTTGTCCAATATTCAAACTTAAACTGGATAAGGCGGTCACTCGGAGCTTGGGAAGAAATCTGATATCCAGTGCCCCATTATAAAAACCTGGCACATATGGCATCAATTAACCACTGATAAATCTATCATAATATTAAAGGCTAAGACTAACCATTTTTTCCTTGTCTCCATTTCTCAGAAAATAAATGGGAGAAAAATGGTCCCATCAAGCAAGGTGGATCACCAAACTGGCATTTCTTTTCCATTTACTCAAATAAATGGAAAGAAAATGTTGGAACTTTACCATTTTAAATACATTTTCTAACAGAAATGGTTCTTAAATGGTTCTGAGAAAATGGTTTATGAAAATTGAAAGATAGAGAAATGTAGGAAAAATGGTTTTGAAATGAAAAATGGCTAAAAAATGCTGAATGAATGGAGATAAAATGGAAAAATGCCATTTCTTTTTGCTATGGGTACTTTTCAGTTCTGATATGATTCTGATTTGCTCAGGTGAGCGATGTGGCCCTTGGGCCTCTTGTTTAAAATTTGTGTTCAACCAAGTTTAAAAAAAACATTAATAACATTTTAATCAAACTTCATATGTTGATACATGCTGATGTAAGCTTCACAACTACATCAACATTTTTATACCCCAAGCTTTACTTTAACCTTGACCTCTCTTTTCTTAAATTAGTGTTTAACTCAGTTTTAAATCTAAACTATTCAACATATTTTTATCAAACATAAGATGCTGATACATATTAGTGAGAGCTATTCAAATGCATAAAAAACTTTTAACCTTTAACTTTCCTGTGACATTGACCACCCTTCTCTTTAATTTGCATTTTGGTTAAATTTAAAGAAACCATTTAAGATGTTTTTACGTAAACTATGCACTTATACATTACTTGGTGAGATTTTATCATATACAGATCCATATCCATTCTTTAGATTTCAATTTCAAGATTTAAAGATTCTCATCAGATTTCATACACCTATACAAATCTTCATGTTGCATTAGTAATATACACAGTTAGACAGGACATTCATGTCATATGGATATACACTTGTACTTCTAGGTTTTTGCAGGTACCTGATTTTACACAGGTATTCAATTTTCATCTTATCTAAATGACCAGTCCCCAAGTCCCACAGTGTGTTTTAAACCTCTATGTGTATAGATATAATGGTATTCTGTCCCTTTTCTAATTTTCTTTTTTTCTTTTAGGTGCGGAAGTCCATCAGGCAGGTCCCACAGTGTGTTTTAAACCTCAATGTATGTAGATATAATGGTATTCTGTCCCTTTTCTAATTTTCTTTTTTCTTTTAGGTGCGGAAGTCCATCAGGCAGCAGAGGGTGGGGGCTGGAGATGGTCTCCAGCAGACAGAGGAGATGGCACTGCCTTCTCACCATCTTGTGCTTGATCTTCCTGAGGAGGAGCTTGAACAAACTGAAGAGGTGGCATGGCCGTCTTGTCAGTCTGTGATAGCTCACCCTCAGGAGGATCCTGTGCGGGATGAGGGGATTGCAGCGCCAGCTCCCAAGCCTGTGATTGATCTTCCAGAGATGGAGCTTGAACAAACTAAGGTGATGGCCGTGCCATCCTCTCAGTTTGTAATAGTGCCCTCTCAGAAAGATCATGGATTTGCATGGGCCTGGGAGATGGTATCGCTATCTTCTCTGGCTCCTGGAGAACATCCTTCCTGGCTTCCATTTCGATGCTGGCCGCCGCTGGAAGTGATTCCCCAGGATCAGCCACCACCAGAGGGGGAGTCAGACGTTGGATGCATCATTACGGCTACAGACTGTTTGGAGTGGATGTTAGGGATTGAGACTTTCTTTTTGGTGAGTCCTTTTCCCTATTTACATTACATACATACGAAAACTGTATATCTATTGCGCACAAAAAAGTGCCCTGTATATTGATTTATTTCTCCATGCTTTTAAAACTATAATCTCAAAATATTACTAGCCGTGTATTCCTAAAATAATATTTCACTGTTTCCACAACAAAACTGAAATCGAGATCATCTAAAATTCCGTCTGTTTATACTGTCATTTCGGTTTGTAAGATAATTCGGCCCAACATGCTTCGTGTACATGTCAACTACGAAAGTACTTAATTAATAGAAAAGGTGTTGTTTATAGCCCTCCTGGCCATGAAATCAAGATCATCTAAAATTTCGTCTGTTTATACTGTCATTTCGGTTTGTAAGATAATTCGGCCCAACATGCTTCGTGTACATGTCAACTACGAAAGTACTTAATTAATAGAAAAGGACGGAATTCTTTGAAATCTTCATTTTTTGCAATTGCATGAGGTAAGAATTTGGAAGAATTAATCCATACACCAGCTCAACTTTTTTGTGCACCATAAATATACAGTTTTTTCAGTAGGTGGCTCTGTAGCTCTCCAGTCTATCAATATATTTTTCGGAGAGCTACAGTTCTGCAGCTATCGTACCTGGGGATCATGATTTGAACAAACTTGAATCTACCTGAGGATGCTTCCACATAAGTTTAATTTTTCCTGGCACAGTGGTTCTTGAAATAAGATTTTTAAAACAAGTCACCAAATTTTCACTATTTCTTAATTATCTCCCCTTGAATGAGTTTATTTGTTGGAACAAACTTTAATCCCCCTCATCCAAGGATGCTTTGTGGCAAGTTTGGTTAAAATTGGCCAAGTAGTTTTTAAGGAAAAGTCAAAAATGTAAAAAGTTTAAAGACTGATGGACAGACAGACGTACAAAAGACATACAAAATGTGATCAAAAAAGCTCTCTTGTGCTTTCAGTTCAGGTGAGCTAAAATGACCATCTCTTAGAATGGTTAAAAGAGTCATCCATCTGAATAATATCAATTTTTCAAAAAAATATGTTTATGCCCATGTAATCAAAGATTTGGGGTATATAGTTTTTGCCCTGTCTGTCTTAATTCTCAATTAATATGTTTGTCTCACAAAACTTTTTTGTGTTGCTGGTGACAAGACATGCTTTCTTTGGGTATGAATATATTTGACTTTAACTTGGAATTTGATCCAGTTTTATCACAAGCCACTTTCTGTACTTTGTCCTAGGCTAGGACTTTTATATTTTACTTGTGTACACATTGTGACGGACCTTTCTCTGGGTAGAAGTATTCTTGACCTTTTGATTTGACCTTGAAGTTTGGCCCACTAAAAAAAAACTATAACCTTTGCCCTAACTTTTGAACAAAACTTAGAACTTGGGCTTTTATATTTCACAAGTGTATTCCTTGTGACAAAATCTTTCTACGATTATACTTGTACATTAATTGTACTAACAACTTTGAGCTTTTTAACCTTGACCTTGGAATTTGATCTATTTTGAAGAAAAAAACTTAAACTTTGAATATAACCTTAAACAGTTGGTGCTAGGGCTTTTGTATTTCACATGTATATTTTAGCGACAAGTCCTTTCCTGGAGATAACTGATTTTTACCCTTTGACATTGACCTTCGAGTTAGACTTATGCACTTTTTAAAAAAAAATTAACATTGGCCATAACTTTTGAAGGATCGACTCTTGGGCTTTTATATTTCACAGGTTTATTCACAAGTCTTTTCTTTGAAAAAAAAAATCATTATACTGATCTCTTCTCCTTGAAGTTTAACTTGCATTGAAACTTTTACTTTGCCATAGGCTATCATATGGGGGGCATCAGTGTCTTTCACATCTTTCAGATTTGGCAACATAGTTACATGCATATGAAATAATTCAAGATTGATCTGCATGTAGATAAGGATAGCATTTTAAGAATGAAAATATAAACTAAATACATGTATAAAGCAAATGGTTATTTCTTTTTTTAAGAAATGGGTGAAACTCATCCATTCCCAATTTGATCCACCTGAGAATGCTTCGATAATAATATGATCAATTATGGCTATATATTTCTATGTAAAACTTTGGTCGGCCATTGTGGCCCCGGACCTGCTACGAAATTTACGATTTTGTTTAAAATATCGACCTTCTCCTTCCTAACTCGTGTGACTTCCATTTACATTATGGAATGTGTACATGTGTGAGAGAGAGAGAGAGAGAGAGAGAGAGAGAGAGAGAGAATATTAACACAGTTACTAAAACATGCGATTTAGTTTGAATTGTATTAATAAATACATTTATGCTTTGAATTTGTTGAATGACTTTTACAGTAATTCTCAAGTGTTGATTTCCTCAGTTAAATTAGTATAGCATAAAGCGATTGAGCATCTTTGGAGGGGGTGTATTTTTCGTTGAAGCAAGGGGGGGGGGGTTAAATCCCAGTTTTTTTTTAACTGTTCATCTTTTATTTTAAATACAATAATGTGGTGGGATACATTAATACAGCTTGTTTAATTAAACCATCAACTTTTTAAAATGATGTAACCATGGATTTTTTTAAAGATACAATTAAAATACGAAAAAGTGTGAAATTTTGTGAAGTCTCTTTTCAAATTTTACTGGGTGAATTTATGTTTAAAATATTTAAAGGATAAATAATACAAACTTTTTTTTCAGAAATCAGCAGCATTTTTCAAAGATCATTACAGATCAATAGAAATCTGTACATGTCATTTATCTAAAATTTTGATAACACCCGATAATCGGGCTCTCGGAAGGGCTGAGCAGCGAAGAACCAGGTCTAAAGAAATTAATACACTGTATATTTTTTTCTATCCTGTTAAAAGTTCGCAGCTGGACTGGTGTAACTGAAAAATAAATGGGCTTCGTTCAGTTTTGCAAGTTGATAAAACATCAACAGGAAGGATTAATTATATACCAAAAATAAAGGCGATATACTAGTATATGAATCTTTAACATTAGTGATGTAATGGAAGGTGACTTTTCGATAATTTGTAGTTGATCTATGCTTGAGTAGACCATTCATTCAAAAAAGGAGTTTTATTACGTTGAATCGTGTATCAAAAGAAGCATGGAATCAGATACAAAGCTGACAGACTGCAGGTAATCTGGGATGTTAATTTTAAAAAACTGCACGATTCATAGGGCGAGTTTTTTATTTTTTTTGGGGGGGGGGTCATTTTGAAATGTTTCATTTGAGTTACTAAATATCTATATGTATAAGTAACGAAAAACCAACCTTAATAAAAAAGCCCACTTAAAATATATGAGAGTCGTGTATTTGAAGAAAATAAACTTTAACTAAGCCCCCCCCCTTTCCTCTCCATTCATATACACAGGCACGTAGCAACAGTGGGGGGGACACTTTTTTCCCCAACCTTACTTACTCTATAGAAAATGTTAGTTGAAAGTCAATGTGCGTAAAATGTAATATTAAATTTCCTACTCAAAATAGTTGACATTGAAAAAAAAAAGCCTAAAAAAAATCTTCCTACTCTTGGTCAATATTTTTTTTTCAGGAGGGGGCATTTCAATGAGGCGGGAGGCAATTCCAAACAAACTATATTTTCATTTTTGCCTTACAAGATTTTTTATCAGTGTAGAGTTTCAGACTAGCTGATTTATAAGTAAACGAGTTTTTTGGAGTGTATCATTTCTTTAGGAAAAAACATAAAATTTCATACAGAATGCGTTCAGAGCAGGGACGTAGCAACAGGGGGGCCAGGGGGGACCTGCCCCCCCCCCC
>PRKT01000283.1:108353-147961 GCA_003671525.1 Saccostrea glomerata
GAGTTTGTCGATCTTTGAGCCGTTGTGACAAAGTCTGTTGCTCTTTGAGCCGGTTGTACAGAGTTTGTCGATCATTGAGCCAGTGCGACAAAGTTTGTTGATCTTTGAGTTTGAGCGACAGAGTTTGTCGATCTTTGAGATTGTGTGACAAAGTTTGTCGATCTTTGATTGTGTGACAGAGTTTGTCGATCTTTGATATAGTGTGACATTGTTGGTAGATCATTGAGATTGTATGACAGAATTGGTCGATCTTTGAGGTGTTGTGACAGAGTTGGTAGATCTTTGAGATTGTTTGACAGAGTTGGTAGATCTTTGAGATAGTTTGACAAAGTTTGTCGATCTTTGAGATTGTATGTCAGAGTTTGTCGATCTTTGAGATTGTGTGACAGAATTCGTCGATCTTTGAGATTGTGTGACAAAGTTTGTCGATCTTTGAGATTGTGTGACAGAGTTTGTCGATCTTTGAGATTGTGTGACAAAGTTTGTCGATCTTTGAGATTGTGTGACAGAGTTTGTTGATCTTTAAGATTGTGCGACAGAGTTTGTCGATCTTTGAGCCGTTGTGACAAAGTCTGTTGCTCTTTGAGCCGGTTGTACAGAGTTTGTCGATCATTGAGCCAGTGCGACAAAGTTTGTTGATCTTTGAGTTTGAGCGACAGAGTTTGACGATCTTTGAGATTGTGTGACAAAGTTTGTCGATCTTTGATTGTGTGACAGAGTTTGTCGATCTTTGATATAGTGTGACATTGTTGGTAGATCATTGAGATTGTATGACAGAGTTTGTCGATCTTTGACGTGTTGTGACAGAGTTGGTAGATCTTTGAGATTGTTTGACAGAGTTTGTCGATCTTTGAGGTGTTGTGACAGAGTTGGTAGATCTTTGAGATTGTTTGACAGAGTTTGTCGATCTTTGAGATTGTGTGACAAAGTTTGTCGATCTTTGAGATTGTATGTCAGAGTTTGTCGATCTTTGAGATTGTGTGACAGAGTTCGTCGATCTTTGAGATTGTGTGACAGAGTTTGTCGATCTTTGAGATTGTGTGACAGAGTTTGTCGATCTTTGAGATTGTGTGACAAAGTTTGTCGATCTTTGAGATTGTGTGACAGAGTTTGTCGATCTTTGGGGTGATGTGAAAGAGTGTGTCGACTCTTGTGTTCCCGTCTCCCGTTTTCGATACAGCTCTGGGTGATCGGGGGATTGGGGGTTGGGATGGGGTGGGGGTTGTCTAGGTAACAGGTCAGTCCGAGGTCCTCCAGAGCCCTCCAGAGTCGGGGTCGGTTGATACATTATATGGTCATGTAGTCGGAAGGGGCCTTCCTGTTGATGGATTTAACCCGAGGCTAAAAATAAGATCAATCAGGACCTAGCTAGCTGCAGAACTATAGCGTTATGGTTTCATATACATGTTTCAGTCTTTGACCATAAAGCTACAGATCCCGTTATGCAAAATGTGCAATTTACGGCTCAAGATTTTTTGCGCACTTTTGGGGAAAATTTAACCACTTTTTAGCATTGGTCAATCAACTACCTTTCACTCCCTAATTTTAACACAATCTTTAACCAATCTGTAATACTAGTAATTTATCCACCTCCCAACCCTATGTAGTTCTCTCTACATGCGATAAACTCGCTTAATGTGAATTTTCAGCATTCCAATAGACAATTCTAATTAATTTAAAACAAATTTGACCCCCCCCCTTCCCCTTCACGAAATAGGATTTTCAAGTTTGGACAATTTCCCTCTTTTCTTCTCTTTCAGGTAAATTGATTTTTTTTTCGGGATGCCCCTCCCCCACATAGAAAAACGCTGTTACGTCACTGGTTTACAATTTATAAATGGTAAAACTTGTCCTGCTTCCTTTAAAAGCCTTTATATCCCTGAATTCTTCTCTTAAACAGGGATGCATCGTCTTAAGGCGAAGCCACGGTTCGGAGTCCGCATATAGCTCTCTCTCTCTCTCTCAGGATGGGGGAGGATCGTACTTTTTGGCAGTAGTCTGTAACGATGACATGAATGTGGCCATTTAATATAATGTTTTCCGACAACCGCAGTTCCATCAATTACAATTTTACAATTCTGACTTATTTTGATGCTAATTTTTTTTGTAAATGTTGTACTCACAATTTAAAGGTCCATATCATTTTGGAGAGAGTGAGAGAGAGAGAGAATAAAAATAAATAAAGATTAAAATTTAAAAAAAAAATAATTTGGGGCAATACGATAGTATATATTCAAGTATCATTATAGATTTTCGCAGAATGCGATCAGGAGGGTCGAAAATGTCGAAATTCACTTATAGCTGGGTCCCCAGGTGCCACGGCTTCCCCAAACTCATGCCTCCTCGGGCGTCCATTTCAAAAGTACCCGAGCTACACCCTTGGTTTTAATAGATGTCAGTCCGAGAAATTGAAAGAAAATTCTCAGGTTATTGTTGTTAAAACGTATTTCTATACACTCTCCGTCCTGTCAGGGGATTCCGAAACCTTGATCACGTGACGCGAACCTGCTTACGTCAGACTGATTTTGAAGGTTCACCTGTCAACATCCGTCATAGCTTTTGCTTCTGCATTTGCATTCATTCTGCGATTTCACACTGCTATTCAACGAGACAGCTTGCACAGAAGAAGATTCCTACGAGATGAGGTTGGTTTATTGACGTTTTCATATTAATTCGCGACTTTATACAACTTTTCATAAAAAATAACACTCGGTGAATACCCGAACATTTGCCCTCCAGCAAAAACCATGAGGGATTAGACCGGAACATATATTTTGAATTATTTGTTTACATGTATATTCAAGTGTATTATTATTAGTTTAACACCTATGATTTTGTGACTTATTTGTGAAATTACGTAGACAAATTTTATGTTCATTTTTATGGAAAATTGAATAAATTCGGTTAAAAGTGCGCATGCGCATAGAGATTTCTTATGTGAACTGCTCACCATGTAGTCAACATAAATTTAATTTTGCATGTTTTGAATTCTATCCTTATCTACATGCAGATCAATCTTGAATTATTTCATATGCATGTAACTATGTTGCCAAATCTGAAAGATGTGAAAGACACTGATGCCCCCCATATTATAGCCTATGGCAAAGTAAAAATTTCAATGCAAGTTAAACTTCAAGGAGAAGAGATCAATATAATGATTTTTTTTAAAAGAAAAGACTTGTGAATAAAGTCCTGTGAAATATAAAAGCCCAAGAGTCGATCCTTCAAAAGTTATGGCCAATGTTAATTTTTTTTTTAAAAGTGCATGAGTCTAACTCGAAGGTCATTGTCAAAGGGTAAAAATCAGTTATCTCCGGGAAAGGACTTGTCACAAAAATATACATGTGAAATACAAAAGCCCTAGCACCAACTGTTTAAGGTTATATCCAAAGTTTAATTTTTTTTCTTCAAAATAGATCAAATTCCAAGGTCAAGGTTAAAAAGCTCAAAGTTGTTGGTACAATGTACAAGTATAATCGTAGAAAGATTTTGTCACAAGGAATACACTTGTGAAATATAAAAGCCCAAGTTCTAAGTTTTGTTCAAAAGTTAGGGCAAAGGTTATAGTTTTTTTTAGTAGGCCAAACTTCAAGGTCAAATCAAAAGGTCAAGAATACTTCTACCCAGAGAAAGGTCTGTCACAATGTTTACACAAGTAAAATATAAAAGTCCTAGGACAAAGTACAGAAAGTGGTTTGTGATAAAACTGGATCAAATTCCAAGTTAAAGTCAAATATATTCATACCCAAAGAAAGCATGTCTTGTCACAAGCAACACAAAAAAGTTTTGTGAGACAATCATATTAATTGAGAAAAAGACAGACAGGGCAAAAACTATATACCCCAAATCTTTGATTACATGGGCATAAATATATTTTTTTGAAAAAATTCAGATGGATGACTCTTTTAACCATTTTAAGAGATGGTCATTTTAGCTCACCTGAACTGAAAGCTCAAGAGAGCTTTTTTGATCACATTTTGTACGTCTTTTGTACGTCTGTCTGTCCATCCTGTAAACTTTTTACATTTTTGACTTTTTCTTAAAAACTACTTGGCCAATTTTAACCAAACATGCCACAAAGCATCCTTGGATGAGGGGGATTCAAGTTTGTTCATACAAATAAACTCATTCAAGGGGAGATAATTAAGAAATAGTGAAATAGTGAAAATTTGGTGACTTGTTTTAAAAATCTTATTTCAAGAACCACTGTGCCAGGAAAAATTAAACTTATGTGGAAGTATCCTCAGGTAGATTCAAGTTTGTTCAAATCATGATCCCCAGGTACGGTAGCTGCAGAACTGTAGCTCTCCGAAAAATATATTGATAGACCGCGGAGAGCTACAGAGCCACCCATTGAAAAAACTGTATATTTATTGTGCACAAAAAAGTTGAGCTTGTGTATGGATTAATTCTTCCAATTTCTTACCTCAACTGCAAAAAATTAAAATTTCAAAGAATTCTGTCCTCTTCTATTAATTAAGTACTTTCATAGTTGACATGTACACGAAGCACGTTGGGCCGAATTATCTTACAAACCGAAATGACAGTATAAACAGACGAAATTTTCAATGATCTCAACTTCAGGGCCAGGAGGGCTATAAACAACAACCATAAGGTATGTTTTGTTGTGGAAACAGTGAAATATTATTTTAGGAATACACGATTAGTAATATTTTTAGATTATAGTTTTAAAAGCATGGAGAAATAAATCAATATACAGCGCACTTTTTTGTGCACAATAAATATACAGTTTTTTCAATGGATGGCACTGTAGCTCTTCGGTGCCAAAAATTATTTTTTCAGAGAGCTACAGATCTGCAGCTACAGATAAAGTGAGGGCACACAATGGGCAATCAAACCTTGAAGCACATTGAGAGGCATATAATAAAAATTGTTGCATGAAAAGATTTAATTTTCAAGCTTCATTTAAAGACTTTTTGAATTTAATTATAAATTAAATAGTTTTCCTTCCTAGCTGAGGGTTGGAGTCCCTTAAAATCCTCTTCTCAAGAACAACAAAGCCATGACTGGTCATATTTATACTGAAACACCCTCTGGTCATGTAGATTCTATCATTTACATTTGTTCTAATATTGACCCCACGTGGGGTAGAGCTGGGCAGGAAGGAATTATCAAAGTTTAACATAGAAATTTATCTGAAAAATCTATAAAATCTTCTCAATAAGCACTGGGCCAGAAAAGCTAGACTTATGTGAAAGCATCCTGGCGGCGTTCAGATAATGGGTGGGGCCACAATAGGGAATCAAATTTGACATTGAAACATTGAAAAAATCTTTAAAACCCTTACCAAAATATTGACCTTCTGGCAACGATAATTTTACTTTGGTAAGGGAACTCTTCTTATTAAGAACCAGTGGGCCAGAAAAGACTTTTTAGATAACCTGAGCTGATTACTCAATTGAGCTTTTCTCACCTGTTTTCCATCGTCCATCTGTCAGACTGTCGGTTTATTTAATCAAACTTGGTACATAGCATCCTTGCATGGGTAAAGAGGAGTTTAAAATTATTAAAATGAAGGACCAAGTCCCCTTGCGAAGGGAGATAATCAAGAAAAGATAAGCTTGATAACTATTACTTATCAAAATAATTTCAAATAAATCTGCTGCATTAAGGAGAGGTCCAAGAATTAAAGGGGGGTCCAAGGTCACTCCCCCCACCCTCCCCATCCCCTCTATATTTGCACATACAGTTGTCATAAACTTATCATTAGGTCACCTGTTAGTCACTCACATTTATTCACTTGAAGTACCAAAGGAGATAAATAAGATATGAAAATTGAGTGGGAGTGTTAAAAAAATTTTTCTCATGAAACAAGATGTGTTTCTGAAACACAATTGCCCATGTATGACATCTTATGGCAAGGGTTGAAGTTTTTCAAATTTCAAAGTTCAAGGTTAAAAAGGTCAAAATTGTTGATATCCAAAGAAAGTTCTTGTCAAACGGAATACATCTGTGAAATATGAAAACCCTCTTACTAACAGTTGAAAAATTATGGACAAGATTAGTTTCTTTAACATGGATCAAACTCTAAGGTCAAAGTCAAAGTATGAAAGCCATAGCACCAACTACATGTATTCAAAAATTATGGTCAAGGTTAAAGTTTGGAAAGTTTTCGTAAAAGTGGGTCAAACTCCAAGGTCAAGTTCTAGAGGTCAAATTTGTTCGTCTTGTTACAAGAAATACTGCTGTCAGTGAAAATTATGAAAACTATAGCCCCACCCACTCAAAAGTTATGGCCAAGGTTTAAGTTTTCGGGAACAAACAGACAAATGTCTTCAGGTAGTGTTCATTCTAATATCTTCAAATCATGATCCTCAGGGTCTTATAAGTATTGGTGTATTCAAAGTTAAGCACAATCATGACTATAGGTATTGAATTGTTGGCATATCCTTGAATTAGCGCCACACACATCATCAATGTCTGCACCAAAGCAGGTAAAATAGGAAGCCTGCTTTTTTAAGTTTATATACTACAGTAATTGTATATTTATGGGGATCTTCACTAGCAAAAAGATTTGAAATTGGAAAAATATGACAAGGAACGGGATCTGTAATCTGACCTCAACATGACCCAGAAAAAAACCTGTAACTTGTAGTGACTTATTTTAAAAATGAAAGGAAATAACTGTGTTGTGTATACTGATAACATTTTCTTGTTTTTATCTAGATGGAGCCACGACGTTCTTCGAGGATTCGGCGTCGCCCTGCCTGGCACGCCGACTACGTGATGGACTTCCCGGTAAGTTTAATTATAACTTACAATGTCCATTTCTTAGTTGATAAGGCTACGATGAAAAAAGAATCTGAGATTCTCATCCAAATTTTTATCCCCTGACTTAAAATGGGAGGGGGCATATATATATAGTGTTACCCTGTTACCTTATTCCATCATTCTGTCCTCATTGACTTTCCATTCATTATCTTAACAGACAGCAACTTGCAGTTACACACATTCATCTCAAAATTAATGACATATATGGATACAAATAGGAATATGTATATACATGTAATATATTAAGGAATTAAATTTCAGTTTCCACTCTTTAAATTTTAAAGGATATACTTGTATGTATAGGGTGGTATTTTACCAGAATATTCAGGTTAAGTTCAACTGATTTTTGACAGAGTTATCCTTCTTGAACTTAAAAAATAACTTTTCATTTTCCACTCTCAGACTTTTGTAGGGATGTACGTATGTTAATATTGTATGTGCAGGCAAGATTTAGGTGCAATTTTTGGATTTATTTTGCTCTAAAAGTTCGATGTTCTTAAAAAGTTTTGAAATTCACAGACTTTAATATTAAGTTGAGAAATAAAAAATATGGCGTGAAGAAAAATACTGGTCAAGTTTGAATTTGGTAGTGGTACAATGAAATTTTTTGGAATTTTTTTTTAATGACAGTAATTTTATTCGTTTACTGTTAATGTTTCACATTTGATTTAAATGTCTTCTATTTTTAGCTCAGCTGAGCCGAAGGCTCAAGTGAGCTTTTTTGATCACATTTTGTCCAGCATCAGTCTGTCCGACTCTCGCAGCCATCTGTATGTCGGTTGAACGTTTGTCTGTAAACTTTTTGACTTCTTCTCAAGAACCACTAGGCCAATTTCAACCAAACTTGCCACAAAGTATTCTTGGGTAAAGGGAATTCAAGTTTGATCAAATGAAGGGCCCACAGTCTCTTTCAAGGGGAGATAATTAGGAATTATTGTAAAAATAATGGCATCATTTAAAAATCTTCTCTTCAAGAACCACAGGTCCAGACGATGAAATTAAATATAGATTGGAAGCATCATAGCGTAAGGTAGATTCATCTTAGTTTGTTCAATTCAGGACCTCCGAGAGCAGGGTTGGGCCACAATGGGTGATTAAAGTTTTGCATAGGAATATATAGGAAAAATCTTTAAAACTCCAAAATGGGTGATCAAAGTTTAACATGTGAATACATAGGGAAATTCTTTAAAACTCTTCTTTCTAAGAACAGTTGAGCCAATATTGGTCATATCTTAATGGAGGCAACCTCAGGTAATGTTGATTCAAGTTTCTAATCATATCATGACCTCAGGGGGTTAGGGTTATAGTTATCTCAAGAACAGAAAAGCCATGATTAGTCATATTAACATGGAAGGATCCTCAGGTATAGTCTTAAATCAGATTTGTTCAAATGAGGGCCCACAGTGGGTAGGGTTGGTTCACAAGGTGGGGTCAAATTTTTGCAAATCAATAAAAAGGAAAAAATATTCTGTTCAAGAACAGCAAAGTCATTTGATATATTAATATGGTAGCTTCATCAGGTGGATTAAAATTCAACCCCCCCCTTTCCTCCACATAACTTTTCAATTCTGAATTGATTGCTTCTTTTCCTAGCCAATGTGCTCAGGTGAGCGATGTGACCCATGGGCCTCTTGTTAGTACCTTTTATGGTTAATAAAAGAAGTTTTCAAGATATTTCTATTAGTTTTCTACATTCAGTATTTTCATCAAGTACGTAATATTATAATCATGAAATGATTCTCTTACATCAAACGGCGTGAACAGTTGTGACTAGAATTTTAATTTAGATTTTCGATAAATTTCAGTACCATAAAAAATGAAGGTGTATGTTTTGGAATCTTAATATAATGATTGCCAATAGATGGCCACAAATTTTAGACTTGTACTTAGCACTTTTGCCTATGAGCAGTGAAGGATTTTTATGCCCTGCCATGAATATGGCTGGAGCATATAGTGTTTGTCATGTCCGTCATCCGTCCTTCTGTCTGTCCTTTCATCACACTTTGCATTTAGCTTAGTCCAAAGCTAAGTTTCAAAGAAACTATTCAAGATATTTTTATCAAACTTCAAATGCTGATAATTATTGATGAGAGCTGTGCAACTGCATCAACATTTGTTGACCATGACCTTTCCTTTGATGTCACTTTTCTTAAACTAGTGTTAAGCTCAGTTTAATGTTCTATTTGAGATGCAGTAAAACTCGGTTATAGCGAAGTCCTGGGGACCTCTGAAATTAATTCGCTATATCCGTAATTCGGTATATACGTATAACGAATTTGTAATATATAACCATACAGTGTTTCAAAAGAAGGAAAAATAGATGGAATAGCAGGAAACCAGTCTCGACGAGGGGTCTGGGGGCCGCCTTAGGCCCCCAGCGGGTCCAGGGCAGAGCCCTGGTAGGGGGCCCAAAACGAAATTCAGCATTTTTGACTCACTCTTCTTATATACCTCTCAAGCCATTAGAAAAGTACTATTTTTTCACATTCCTGTCACTATCAATTATCAAATTTTACCTTAAAAAAGCCAATTCGAAAACAATTTTTGCCTTTTCACAGATTTGTTTGACAGATTTTTGACAGACTGTTTTTATTTTTCTTCTTAAAACTACGTGTCTATAAAAACATATGGACAACTTTTAAGTATGAAATTATAGTACAGACAATTGTATGGGTAAAATATTTTACTGAAAATTCTACATATTTCATTCCGTTTCACATAAATTGGTCAGGACTTTTATTCATATAAAAAGAAAATATTTAGTTAAAAATTTAAGAATTTCTAAACACTTGGTGATGTACAGACTACCCCATAAAAATTGAAAATATTCTGCAATCTTAGTCTTTTCATAAAATAATCTTTAAACTGATTTAATTTTTTGACATTTTGAGAATAAAATTTTGCATTTTCAGTTTGAGGAAATTCTGTAAGAATTCATACATTTTTTAGTAAGGTCTTAAAATTATATTGGTTAAGATATAGATATTTGCTGTTGTTTCACCGGGGAACCCCTCACTTTATATTGAGGCTGTCACACAATCAATTTGAAATCGACAATTATAAAACACAAACAAATCTTTTCGGAAGGGACCATGCTTTATGCCTCTTAATGTATGTGATCTCAAACGCATGTGTTACAACAACAGCACGTTTCTCCATGACTTCGCTCAAATACTCGTTGTCCGTGATGCCATTACATGACACTATTGATCTAATCAAACTTCCTTTAAAAAAGAGCGCACTCAAGGGAAGCTACTCTAGATAATGGAAACAGTTGCGATAAAATCTATGGATTTCACGTATCAGCCCCGGCAAAATCTTAATGACGGAAATTTCATAGCCGGCAAAAATTCTCGTACAGGCAGTTAATTTTGCTGGGCCAGGCTCTTATTGAAAACTCTGCAATAATAGCGAATTCACAATATGCATGTTTTCCGTAAAGTGCTACTACCAAATATGTTAGGGGAGCAAATATTACAAAACATACCTTTAATAACTAATGTTTTATTATGAATTGAATTTAATATACAAATGCAAAAAGAAAATAAAGTCAGTTCAATTTAACAAATTTTGACATCTTTGAAAATTCATTATAAAAGATTGCAATTTCCTTATATTTAACCTCAGCGGGACTCAAAATCAGTTAACTATTTCCATAAATTTGTTATATCAGAGTTCGTTTTAACCGTAAATTTTTTTAAAGATTTGTTAAGAATTTTGCAGGGGACCCAGAAAAACTTTGCTATATCCGTGTTGATCTTATCCGTGTTCGTACCAAACGAGTTTTACTGAGTAGTGTGATCAATTTTCATATGTTGATCCTAGATACTGATGTAACCTTTTCAACTGTATCAACATCTTTTGATCTTTCCATTTTCTTTGACCTCGACATCACCTTTTTAGCTCACCTGAGCCGGAGGCTCAAGTGAGCTTTTCTGATCAAAATTTGTCCGTTGTCTGTCGTTGTTGTCTTCGTAGTTGTTGTTTTCATAAATTAATTTCATATGTTCATCTTCTTCTCAAGAACCACTGGGCCGATTTCAACTAAACTTGCTACAAAGTATCCTTGGGTAAAGGGGATTCAAGTTTGTTCAAATGAAGGGCCATGCCTTTTTCCAAGGGGAGATAATTATAAATTAGAGAAAAATTAATGGCATTTTAAAAATATCTTCTTCTCAAGAACTACTGGGCCATGGAAAGATGAAACTCAGGTAGTCTAGTTTCAAGTTTGTTCAAATCATGACCCCCGGGGGAATGGTGGGGCCAAAATGGCCGATCAAATTTTTACATAGGAGAATATAGGAAAAATCTTTGAAATTATCTTCTTCTCAAGAACCACTGAGCCAGGAAAGGTGAAATTCATGTGGAATCATTCTCAGGTAGTGTAGAATCTAGATTGTTCAAATCATGACCCCCGGGGGTAGGGTGGGGCCAAAATGGCTGATCAAAGTTTTACATAGGAATATATAGGAAATAATCTTTAAAAATTTTCTTCTCAAGAACCACTGAGCCAGGAAAGATGAAACTTGTGTGGAATCATCCTCAGGTAGTGTAATAAGATTCAAGTTTGTTCAAATCATGACCCCTGGGGGTAGGGTGGGGCCAAAATGGCCGATCAAAGTTTTACATAGGAATATATATATAGGAAAAATCTTTGAAAATCTTTTTCTTATGAACCATTGAGACAGGAAAGATGAAGCTTGTGTAAACTTATCCTCAGGTAGTGTAGATTCAAGTTTGTTCAAATCATGAACCCAGGGGATAGGGTGGGGCCACAATGGCTGATCAAAATTTTACATGGGAATATATAGGTATAATCTTTAAAAATCCCCTTCTCAAGAACAATTGAGACAGGAAAGATAAAACTCATGTGAACTCATCCTCATTTAGTGTAGATTCAAGTTTGTTCAAATCATGATCCCCAGGGGTAGGGCGGGGCCAAAATGGCTGTTCAAAGTTTTATATAGGAATATATAGGGAAATCTTTTAAAATCATCTTCTCAAGTACTTCAAAGCCATGATTAGTGATATTTATATGGAATATAAAGGTAGTGTAGATTATAGTTTGTTCAAATCATAACCCCCGATATAAGGTGGGGCTTCATTTGGGGATCCAAGTTTTACATTTAAAAATATTTTAAAAATCTTCTTCTCAAGAATACAAAGCCATGATTAGTGATACCAGTATTTATATGGAAGCATTCTCAGATAGTGTAAGAATTAAATTTGTTCAAATCATAACCCCCAAGGGTAGAATGGGGCCACAATGGTGGATCAAAGATTTACATAGAATAATATAGGGAAAAATTCCATGAACAGAAAGCTATGTTTAGTCATATTGGCATGTAAGCATCCTCATGTATGGAAGCATCCTCATGCCCATTTGGGGTAGGGAGGGAAACAATGGGGAATCAAATTCAAATTATTATGAAGAAATCTTTTTATCAAAAACAGCAAAGTCATATGCTGTATTGATATGAAGGCATTTTCAAATAGTATTAAAATTCAAGTCCCCCCTCAGTAAACTTTCAGTTCTGATCTGGTATATGCTTTTTCCTAGCCGTTGTGCTCAGGTGAGCAATGTGGCCCCTGGGCCTCTTATATAAATAAAAGTAAAGATAAATAAATAAATAAAGTGATTAGCTCAGTTTTGAATAGACAATTCAAGATATTTTTATCAAACTTCATAACTTTAACTTTGATATTTCCTATGACCTTGACCTCACTTTTTAGCTCACCTGAGCTAAAGGCTCAGGTGAGCTTTTCTGATCAAAATTTGTCCATTGTCTGTCTTCGTCGTTGTCGTCGGCGTTGTTAACTTTTCACATTTTCATCTTCTTCTCAAGAACCACTGGGCCAATTTCAACCAAACTTGGCACAAATTATCCTTAAGTGAAGGTGATTCAAGTTTGTTCAAATGAAGGACCAAGCTCTCTTCCAAGGGGAGATCATTATGAAATAGTGAAAAATTAATGGCATTTTTAGCTCACCTGAGCAGAAGGCTCAAGTGAGCTTTTCTGATCACATTTTGTCCGTCGTCCGTCCGTCCATCCGTCTGTCTAGCTGTCCGTCCGTCTGTAAACATTTCACATTTTCGACTTATTCTCAAGAACCACTGGGCCAATTTTGACCAAACTTGGTACAAAGCATTCATATGTGAAGGGAAATTTAAATTGAAAAAATTAAGGGCCAAGTCCCCTCACAAGGGGAAATAATCAAGAAAAGACAAAAATAGGGTGGGGTCATTAAAAAATCTTCTCAAGAACCACTGGGCCAGAAAAACTGAAACTTATGTGGAAGCATCCTAGGGTAGTGTAGATTCTAGATTGTTCAAATCATGACCCCGGGGATAGGGCGGGGCCACAATGGGTAATCAAAGTTTTACATAGAAATATATGGGAAAAAATATGGCCGATCAAAGTTTTCCAAAGGAGTATATAAGAAATGTTTAAATAATCTTCCTCTCAAGAACCACTGGACTAGGAAAGATGAAGCTCATGTGGAATCATCCTCAGGTAGTGAAGATTTAAGTTTGTACAAATCATGACCCCCAGGGCTTAGGTGGGGCCACAATGACCGGTCAAAGTTTTTACATAGGAATTTTTAGGAAAATCTTAAAATCTTCTTCTCAAGTACTTCAAAGCCATGATTAGTGATATTTACATGTATATGGAATCATCGTCAGGTAGTTTGTTCAAATCATAACTACCAGGGATAGGGTGGGGCTACAACGGGGGATTCAAGTTTTACATTAAAATGTATTTTGAAAAATCTTCTTCTCAAGAATAGCAAAGTCATGAGTAGTCATACTAGTATTTATATGGAAGCATTTTCAGGTAGTGTAGAATTATATAAATTTGTTCAAATCATAACCCCCAAGGGTAAGGTGATGCCACAATGGTGGATCAAAGATTTACATAGAATAATATAGGGAAAAATCCCAAGAACAGAAAAGCTATGTTTAGTCATATTGACATGTAAGCATCCTCATGTATTGAGGATTTAAATTTGTTCCAAATCATCGCCCATTGGGGTAGGGAGGGAAACAAATTAAAATCATTACAAAGTAATATATAGGAAGAAAATGTTAAAAAAAAAATCTTTTTACCAAGAACAACAAAACCATATGCTGTATCAATATGAAAGCATTCTCAAGTAGTATTAAAATTCAAGCCCCCCCCCCCCCCCCCCCCCCCCCCCTTCAGTATACTTTTCAGTTCTGATCTGATTCTGATTTGCTCAGGTGAGCGATGTGGCCCTTGGGCCTCTTGTTTAAAATTTGTGTTTAACCATGTTTAAAAAAACATTAATATTACATGTTAATCAAACTTCATATGTTGATTCATGCTGATGTAAGCTTCACAACTATATCAACATTTTTATACCCTAAGCTTTACTTTAACCTTGACCTCTCTTTTCTTAAATTAGTGTTTAACTCAGTTTTAAATTTATACTATTCAACATATTTTTATCAAACATAAGATGCTGATACATATTATTGGACTTTTACGAGAAGCACTGACTTCTACAGTAGACGGTTTACTTGGACATTTAAACTTGTATCATGTACGGAAGTACAAAATTGATAATGCATAAGAAAACCTTTCTAGTGGTCATAGGTATGGTGTTATAGGAGCACTAACATGTGAAGACCGGGAGTTGAGGGTAGGGTCGTTGTCGTTTTCTTCAAGGACAACTTATATGTGCATTGAAATAACCCATTATTTTCGATTAATTAAATGTTGAGCTGAATATTTCTATCATAAAAGAGCTACCTGTATACATAGCCCTAGTGTAAAAGTAAGTGTCAACTGTAAAGGTCAGAGCTCCTCGTAAAAGTCCAGTGAGAGCTATTCCAATGCATCAAAAACTTTTAACCTTTTACTTTCCAGTGACAATTTGGCCACCCTTTAGATTTAAAGGAACCATTGATTTAACAGGTCGGAGAGAATACTCGAAATCGGGTATTATCCGTGAAATTGCGTATAATACCCCATATTGGGGTATCGTTGAATCCGCGAAATTGAGTATAGGAAGTGTAATCACCTAATAAGACTTAAACAATGGGATGGCGCATGTTGCCGAGTTAACTTTCATCTAGATACACATGTTTTCTAAAGGTATTACTAGCC
Source organism: Saccostrea glomerata (assembly GCA_003671525.1). NCBI lineage: Eukaryota > Metazoa > Mollusca > Bivalvia > Ostreida > Ostreidae > Saccostrea > Saccostrea glomerata. The sequence continues at coordinate 123,278 of PRKT01000283.1, forward strand.
AAGTAAGAATTTGGGCGTCAAGATTAATGCACTCAGGACAACAAATACCCGTGGAGCTCAGTACATTTTATGATCTGCACACAAAAAGGTGTTCGATTTGCTTTATATTTTTCATAATGTTGAAAGTAATTATGCATCTTCCTAATGTTCATTCCCAACACAACAGAATTAAATGTAAAGTATCAGAATTCAGGAATTTATAATTTATGATAATTCTTCATCAACACGACAAACATGAACAATTTGTTAATAAATCAAATTATACGGAAACACATTTCACACACAAGATATAATGCCATGCATAAGCAAGGGATTGTCTATCGTATCTAATTATGCATCAGTAATTACTTTCACATTCATCTTGTGCATAAAATCAAATTTATTTATGAATGTATATAAATAGTGTAATGATAAAAATGTCTAAAATTTAGGCTAAAAACCCTCTCTTTTTTTTTTGAAAATCTTTTTTTTCATCATTCATACATATTTGCAGAATATTTCTTTAACATTTTAGCAGAGACAGTGATAGTTTCAGGAATACAGCTTATGAGAGAACGTATAACTGTTGATCGTTTAATTTCACTAAGTCATCAATATTTTACCATTTCTTGGCATGTTTACTTCAAAAGGGGGGGGGGGGGGGTGTATATTTTTAATTGTAGGGAAGATTTATTCATCAAATAAAAATCATATAGGTAAACAAACAGCAACCTGTTATTTTCTAACACAATATGATACTACAAGTAACTAGTATTCATGTTTATTTTTTTAACACATTTTTTCATTATAGATGAGTATTAGGAAAAGTTATTGCCATGAGTAATCAGTATCATAGATAAAATGACTAAAAGAAAACTGTGAAATATTGTCTAGAACTAATCAGATAGTGCATTGTATAGCATATTATAATGAGGTATAAAATAGCGGTATAAAAAAAATATAGAAGGTAAAATCTACCTTGTCTCTCAAATAGTATAATAAAGAAAGGAAGTGGCTACAATTTTTATGAAATTTTAATGTCCGTTGAGGAATTATATTCCCAAAAAGTAAGACAAGAGTTTCCAAGGCGCAATTGAATACTCCATTATTTCAGTTTGTTCATTAACATGTTCATAAACGTAAAAACTAAAAGAAATGTGAAAACTTGACTATGTAATTCATATTTCAATATGACTATACCTAGTCTATATAGAGAAATTCAATGTACTATAACCTCATGAAAATCATGTACACATTTGACTTTATCTATAACCCCCCCCCCCCAAAAAAAAATCCTGTTCACATGACTTCTCAATTTTCACACAAATGCATAAAATAAAAGTAAAATAGCATATCTTGTATCAATTAAAATGCAACCAAAAAATTTACGGTGTCTTTCAATAAAAATTTCCATGCTAAATTGACATAAAAAAAGATACTCACCTTTTAATTAGCTATTTTCAATCTGTTTTCCCGTAGGTATTTATTTAATCTTATTTTATTTTCTTCTTTATAATAACGTTGGTATTCTATTATGGCAAAGATATACGATGACTGGCTTATACTGTACTCTCCAACTGTTAGGAATAATTTATATTTCACATGAAAGGGACGTCATACATTTTTCAAAAAAAATACATAACACGGCTTTAGTCGTTTAATTTCTTTAAAGTTTCACATTTTGTGAATAGTGAACAAATTAGAAAATCAAGCATATGGAATACTTTAATGGGAAATAAAGACAAACAAAGTGTAGTTATTTGTTTTTAGAAATTATATTGAAAAATAATAACGCCATTGTGTCCTCTTTGTTACCCCAGCAGTGTTTGTCGTGTGATTTTAAACTTATTTGACAACCATATAAGTTAGATGACGGATGTTGACAGGTGAACCTTCAAAATCAGTCTGACGTAAGCAGGTTTGTGTCACGTGATAAGGGTTTCGGAATCCCCGACATCTCACAGGACCATTTACGGGGAGTGTATAGAAATACGTTTTAACTACAAAAACCTGAGAATTTTCTTTCAATTTCTCGGACTGACATCTACATGTATTAAAACCAGGGTACTCTTGAAATGGACGCCCGAGGAGGCATGAGGATCGGGAAAGCCGTGGTGGGGACCCAGCTATAAGTGAATTTCGATATTTTCGACCCTCCTGATCGCATTCTGCGAAATTCTATAATGATTTCAGCATGTTCAGGGAGCGGCTGTACTTGAATATATACTGTCGTATCCCCCCAAATTATTTTTTGTTATTAATCTTTATTCATTTTTATCGGCGTTATTTAAATTGTTTCTCAGTTTTTTTTTTATTGAAAAATGAATTGTAGGCTTTATGCTTTAATTAGAACATGCAATAATTTACATGAAAATTACGCCTGCCTCTCTCTCTCTCTCTCTCTCTCTCTCTCTCTCCCCAAATGATATGGACCTTTGTGAATACAACATTTAAAAAAAATTAGCATTAAAATAAGTCAGAATTGTAAAATTGCAATTGATGGAACTGCGGCTGTCGGAAAACATTATAATGGCCACATTCATTCCTGTCATCGTTACAGACGACGGCCAAAATGTACGATCCTCTCCCATCCTGAGAGAGAGCTATATGCGGACTCCGAACCGTGGCTTCGCCTTCAGACGATGCATCCCTGATTAAATTAAGAGAAGAATTCAGGGATAAAAAGGTTTTTAAAGGAAGCAGGACAAGTTTTACCATTTATAAATTGTAAACCAGTGACGTAACAGCGTTTTTCTATGTGGGGGAGGGGCAGCCCGAAAAAAAAAATCAATTTACATGAAAAAGAAGAAAAGAGGGAAATTGTCCAAACTTGAAAATCCTATTTCGTAAAGAGGATGGGGGGTCAAATTTGTTTTAAATTGATTAGTATTGTCTATCGGATTGCTGAAAATTCGCATTAAGCGAGTTTATCGCATTTAGAGAAAACTACATAGGGTTGGGAGGTGGATAAATTACTAGTATACAGACTGGTTAAAGATTGTGTCTAAAATTAGGAAGTAAAAGGTAATTGATTGACCAATGCTAAAAAGTGGAGAAATTTTCCCCAAAAGTGCGCGAAAAATCTTGTGCCGAAAATTGCACAATTAGGCATAACGGGATCTGTAGCGTTATGGTCAAAGACTTTTAATATATGTACGCTACAGTTCTGAAGCTAGCTAGGGTCCTGATTGATCTTAATTTTCAGCCTCGGGTGAAAGCCCAACAGGTATACCCCTTCCGACTACATGACCATATAATGAATCAACCGACTTCGACTCTGGAGGACCTCGGACTGACCTGTTACCTAGACAACCCCATGCGCGGATTTAGAGGGGGTCGGGGGGGGCCCCCTGGAATTTACAAGGTTCAAAAATGTATATACTAAAGCAAGGAAAAAGTTATCTTGGACCCCACCTTGGAAAACGCTGACCTCCCTTGTGTGAAAAGTGAAAGGTTTTCCACGTTTGGGTGAGTTTTAAATGTTTTTTTTTTCTTTTTTTTCTTTTCTTTTTTTTTTGCTTGTCAAGAAATATCTGGGATTGGAATTTTTTTTTAACTGGGTGGACCCCCCCCCCCGGAAAAATTTCTGGATCCGCGCCTGAACCCCCTACCCCCCGATCACCCATAGCTCTATCCAAGACGGGAGACGGCAACACAAGAGTCGAAACACTCTTTCATATCACCTCAAAGATCGACAAACTCTGTTACACAATCTCAAAGATCAACAAAATCTGTCACACAATCTCAAAGATCGACAAACTCTGTCACACAATCTCAAAGATCGACAAACTCTGTCACACAATCTCAAAGATCGACAAACTCTGTCACACAATCTCAAAGATCGACAAACTCTGTCACACAATCTCAAAGATCGACAAACTCTGTCACACAATCTCAAAGATCGACAAACTCTGTCACACAATCTCAAAGATCGACAAACTCTGTCACACAATCTCAAAGATCGACAAACTCTGTCACACAATCTCAAAGATCGACAAACTCTGTCACACAATCTCAAAGATCGACAAACTCTGTCACACAATCTCAAAGATCGACAAACTCTGTCACACAATCTCAAAGATCGACAAACTCTGTCACACAATCTCAAAGATCGACAAACTCTGTCACACAATCTCAAAGATCGACAAACTCTGTCACACAATCTCAAAGATCGACAAACTCTGTCACACAATCTCAAAGATCGACAAACTCTGTCACACAATCTCAAAGATCGACAAACTCTGTCACACAATCTCAAAGATCGACAAACTCTGTCACACAATCTCAAAGATCGACAAACTCTGTCACACAATCTCAAAGATCGACAAACTCTGTCACACAATCTCAAAGATCGACAAACTTTGTCACACAATCTCAAAGATCGACAAACTCTGTCACACAATCTCAAAGATCGACAAACTTTGTCACACAATCTCAAAGATCGACAAACTCTGTCACACAATCTCAAAGATCGACAAACTTTGTCACACAATCTCAAAGATCGACAAACTCTGTCACACAATCTCAAAGATCGACAAACTTTGTCACACAATCTCAAAGATCGACAAACTCTGTCACACAATCTCAAAGATCGACAAACTTTGTCACACAATCTCAAAGATCGACAAACTCTGTCACACAATCTCAAAGATCGACAAACTCTGTCACACAATATCAGCGATCAACAAACTCTGTCACACAATCTCAAAGATCGACAAACTCTGTCACACAATATCAGCGATCAACAAACTCTGTCACACAATATTAACGATCAACAAACTCTGTCGCACAATCTCTATCTCCACTTGGAAGATGGCCTGGTCCTTCATTTGAACAAACTTGAATTCCCTTCACCTAAGGATACTTTGTGGCAAGTTTTGTCGAAATTGGCCCAATGGTTCTTGAGAAGAAAATGAAAATGTGAAAAGTTAACAACGACCAACAATTAACCTTCGGCTCAGGTGAGCTAAGAAAACAAGTAAGCTCATAATGGGGCACAATTAATGACCATTGGAATTCCAAAATTACCCCTCCCTTCTTCTTTGTTATAGTTATAACCATGTTATAGCGGTTCTAAAGCTGATCGTATACTCGGAGCATGTTTTTGAGTGTCAAAGATGTTGGTTTGTTTTTACACCATATGCAGCGTAATAGCAAGATATTATTAAATAAATAAGACAATTTGACAATGAAAAAGTGAGAATCATCTCGTTTGTCATACAATTTAGTTGTCCATTGTCGCCAAGTCAGTAATACGTCGATGAGGCAGACTCTGTGACGTGGTATCTTTAATTTCAAGTTCACCGAAATATACAAAATTGGCATATGAATGAAAGTAACAATTGTGAACTGACAACATATCGTCGATATATATCCAAATGCTGAGTTATAGGTCGGAGCAAGTTTGTATATTGTATTACGTCCCTCTCGAAAATTTTCACTCACATGGAGATGCAATCACTTGCCATGTGTGGTACTGCAAATTTTAACCTTTTTAGCTCGGCACTTAGACTTTGCCATGGACGACTGGGCAATAGCAAGTGTTTTCTCCTCATGATTAAGTTTTTGAATAAATTCTGCTTCAAATTCAAGAAATAAAAAAAAAGTCAACTCATAAAGGGGCACAATTAATGACCATTGGAATTCCAAAACCGCCCATCCCTTCTACCTTGTTATAGTTATAAGCATGTTATTCTGTACTTGTGAGAAGAATAAGAACGATTTTTACAAATGAGACAGATGGAGATAATGAAAAGTATTCAAGTTTAAATGTCCATAAAACAATACAAAATAGGAGCAGAGCAAATTCGGACCTCCAAAACATTAGAGGTAGGATCAGGTGCCATGGAGGAGTGAGCATCCCCTGCTGACCGATCACACCTGTCATGTGCTCATTTTCATGAATAAAGTAATTCTGATAATAATGGATGGATTTATAAGACTCCTTGTAAATCTGTAACGGTAACACTCTACAAATCTACAGACTCTCTCCATATCCAAGGAGATGCTGCTTTCACCTGGTACAAAAAATTCCTGCAAGAACTTGTAAATGATGTGGAACCTATCATCGCTGAAATGAATGTATGATTGTAATGTATGTATGTAATGTATGTATATAGTGTGTGTATGTTATGTATGTAAGTAATGCATGCATGTAATGTATGATTGTAATGTATGTATGTAATGTATGCATGTAGCGTAAGCATGTAATGTATGTATGTAGTGTATGTATGTAATGTATGTATGTAGTGTATGTATGTAATGTATGTATGTAATGCATGCATGTAATGTATGCATGTAATGTAATGTATGAATGTAATGTATGTAGTGTATGTATGTATGTAATGTATGTATGTATGAAATGTATATATGTAATGTATGTATGTATGTATTGTATGTATGTTTTGTATGTATGTAGTGTATGTATGTAATGTATGCATGTAATGTATGCATGTAATTTATGCATGTAATGTATGCATGTAATGTATGTATGTAATGTATGTACATAGTGTATGTATGTAATGTATGTATGTATGCAATGTATTTATGTATCTAAAGTATGTATGTATGTAGTGTATGCATGTAATGTATGCATGCTATGTATGTATGTAATGTATGTATGTTATGTATGCATGTAATGTATGCATGTAATGTATGTATGTAATGTACGTATGTAGTGTATGTATGTAATGTATGTATGCAGCATATACATGTAATGTATGTATGTAGTGTGTGTATGTAATGTATGTATGTAATGTATGTTTGTAATGTATGCATGAAATGTATGCATGTAATGTATGAATGTAGTATATGCATGTAATGTATGTATGTAGTGTATGTATGTAATGTATGTATATAGTGTGTGTATGTTATGTATATATGTAATGTATGTATGTAATGTATGCATGTACTGTATGTATGTAATGTACGTAAGTAATATATGTATGTAATGTATGCATGCAATGTATGTATGTAATGTATGTATATAATGTATGTATATGATGTATGTATGTAATGTATGCATGCAATGTATGTATGTATGTAATGTATGTATGTAATGTATGTATGTAGTGTATGTATGTAGTGTATGTATGTAGTGTATGTAAGTAGTGTATGTATGTAATGTATGTAGTGTATGTATGTAATGTATGTATGTAATATATGCATGCAATGTATGCATGCAATGTATGTATGTAATGTATGTATATAATGTATGTATATAATGTATGTATGTAGTGTATGTATGTAGTGTATGTATGTAGTGTATGTATGTAATGTATGTATGTAGTGTATGTATGTAATGTATGTATGTAGTGTATGTATGTGATGTATGTGATGTATGCATGAAATGTATGTATGTTGTGTATGTATGTATGTAGTGTATGTATATGATGTATGCATGTAATGTATGCATGTAAAGTATGTATGTAATGTTTGTATGTAATGTATGCATGTAATGTATGTATGTAGTGTATGTATGTATGTTGGTATGTAATGTATGTATGTAATGTATGCATGTAATGTATGTATGTAATGTATGTATGTAATGTATGTATGCATGTAATGTATGCATGTAATGTATGTATGTAGTGTATGTATGTATGTATGTATGTATGTATGTATGTATGTATGTGTGTGTGTATGTATGTATGAATGTATGTATGTATGTATGTATGTATGTATGTATGTATGTATGTATGTATGTATGTATGTAGTGTATGTATGTATGTATGTATGTATGTTTGTATGTATGTATGTATGTATGTATGTATGTATGCATGTATGTATGTAATGTATGTATGTAATGTATGTAATGTATGTAATGTATGTAATGTATGTAATGTATGTATGTAATGTATGTATGTTATGAATGTAATGTATGTATGCAATGAATGCATGTAATGTAAATAGGGAAAAGGACTCACCAAAAAGAAAGTCCCAATCCCTAAAATCCACTCCAAACAGTCTGCAGCCGTAATGATGCATCCAACGTCTGACTTCCCCTCTGGTGGTGGCTGATCCTGGGGGATCACTTCCAGTGGCGGCCAGCATCGAAATGGAAGCCAGGAAGGATGTCCTCCAGCAGCCAGAGGAGATAGCGATACCATCTCCCAGGCCCATGCAAAGCCATGATCTTTCTGAGAGGGAGCTGTTACAAACTGAGAGGATGGCACGGCCATCCCCTTAGTTTGTTCAAGCTCCATCTCGGGAAGATCAATCACAGGCTTGGGAGCTGGCGCTGCAATCCCCTCATCCTCTACAGGATCCTCCTGAGGGTGAGCTATCACAGACTGACAAGACGGCGATGCCACCTCTTCAGTTTGTTCAAGCTCCTCCTCAGGAAGATCAAGCACAAGATGGTGAGAAGGCAGTGCCATCTCCTCTGTCTGCTGGAGACCATCTCCAGCCCCCACCCTCTGCTGCCTGATGGACTTCCGCACCTAAAAGAAGAAAGAAAATTAGAAAAGGGACAGAATACCATTATATCTATATACATAGAGGTTTAAAACACACTGTGGGACTTGGGGACTGGTCATTTAGATAAGATGAAAATCGAATACCCGTGTAAAATCAGGTACCTGCAAAAACCTAGAAGTACAAGTGTATATCCATATGACATGAATGTCCTGTCCAGTGTATATTACTAATGCCACATGAATTTTTGTATAGGTGTATGAAATCTGATGAGAATCTTTAAATCTTGAAATCTAAAGAATGGATATGGATCTGTATATGATAAAATCTCACCAAGTAATGTATAAGTGCATACGTAAAAACATCTTAAATGGTTTCTTTAAATTTAACCAAAATGCAAATTAAAGAGAAGGGTGGTCAATGGCACAGGAAAGTTAAAGGTTAAAAGTTTTTTATGCATTTGAATAGCTCTCACTAATATGTATCAGCATCTTATGTTTGATAAAAATATGTTGAATAGTTTAGATTTAAAAGTGAGTTAAACACTAATTTAAGAAAAGAGGGGTAGGTTAAAGTAAAGCTTGGGGTATAAAAATGTTGATGTAGTTGTGAAGCTTACATCAGCATGTATCAACATATGAAGTTTGATTAAAATGTTATTAATGTTTTTTTTTAATTTGGTTGAACACAAATTTTTAACAAGAGGCCCAAGGGCCACATCGCTCACCTGAGCATATCAGAATCAGATCAGAACTGAAAAGTATACAGAAGGGGGGGGGGGGGGGGGGGGGGGGGAGCTTGAATTTAATTAATACTATTTGACAATGCCTTCATATTGATACAGCATATAGTTTTGCTGTTCTTGGTAAAAAAAAGATTTTTTTAACATTTCTTTACTATATATTAAAGTTGTAATAATTTTAATTTGTTTTCCAATTGTTTCCCTCTCTACCCCAATGGGCGATGATTTGGAACAAATTTAAATCCTCAATACATGAGATTGCTTACATGTCAATATGACTAAACATAGCTTTTCTGTTCTTGGGATTTTTCCCTAAATTTTTCTATGTAAATCTTTGATCCACCATTCTGGCCCCACTTTACCCTTGGGGGTTATGATTTGAACAAATTTATGTAATTCTACACTACCTGAAAATGCTTCCATATAAATACTAGTAAGACTTAACTCATGACTTTGCTATTCTTAAGAAGAAGATTTTTAAAAATATATTTTAATGTAAAACTTGAATCCCCCATTGTGGCCCCACCCTATCCCTGGGGGTTATGATTTGAACAAACTAGAATCTACACTACCTGAGGATGATTTCATATACGTATAAATATCACTAATCATGGCTTTGAAGTACTTGAGAAGAAGATTTTAAGATTTTCCTATATATTCCTATGAAAAAATTTGATTGGCCATTTTGGCCCCACCCTACACCTGTGGGTCATGATTTGAACAAACTTGAATCTAGACTACGTGAGGATGCTTCCACTTGAGTTTCATCTTTACTGGCTGAGTGGTTCTTGAGAAGATTTTTTTAAAATGCCATTAATTTTTCACTATTTCATAATTATCTCCCCTTGGAAGAGGGGTGACCCTTCATTTGAACAAACTTGAATTACATTCACCTAAGGATACTTTGTGCCAAGTTTGGTTGAAATTGGCCCAGTGGTTCTTGAGAACAAGATGAAAATGTGAAAAGTTAACGACAACAATGACGACAAAGACAGACAATGGACAAATTTTGATCAGAAAAGCTCACTTGAGCCTTTGGCTCAAGTGAGCTAAAAAGTGAGGTCAAGTTCATAGGAAATATCAAAGTTAAAAAAATTTACTCATATGAAGTTTGATAAAAATATCTTGAATTGTTTATTCAAAACTGAGCTAAACACTTTATATATTTATTCATCTATACTTTTATTTATACAAGGGGGCCAGGGGCCAAATCGCTCACCTGAGCACAACGGCTAGGAAAAAGCATGTATCAGATCAGAACTGAAAGTTTACTAAGGGGGGGGGGCTTGAATTTTAATATACTATTTGAAAATGCCTTCATATCAATACAGCATATGACTTTGCTGTTCTTGATAAAAAGATTTCTTCATAATAATTTGAATTTGATTCCTCATTGTTTCCCTCCCTACCCCAAAGGGCATGAGGATGTTTCCATACATGAGGATGCTTACATGCCAATATGACTAAACATAGCTTTCTGTTCATGGAATTTTTCCCTCTCTTTTTCTATGTAAAACTTTGATCCACCATTGTGGCCCCATCCTACCCTTGGGGGTTATGATTTGAACAAATTTAATCCTACACTATCTGAGAATGCTTCCATATAAATACTGGTATCACTAATCATGGCTTTGTATTCTTGAGAAGAAGATTTTTAAAATACTTTTAAATGTAAAACTTGGATCCCCCAATGAAGCCCCACCTTATATGATTCAATTCATAATAAAACAGGGTGAATTCACCATGCATCGGATACCCTTGTACTTCAACAAGTTCTAGCGATATCGCTACCAACGGAAAATTATCAAAATGGAGCTTAACAATTAGTTTGTGATTAAAATATCAATTTGGGACACAATTATATGCCCTTTATTGAGAAAATATCCTCAAAAATCGAGTTTTTAGTTATAACTCAGAATTCACCATGGATCGGACATTGTTTCCCATGCATCGGACAGACGGTATTTAGACCAGAAAAATATTATACCTTTATCACAGTGCTTTTAAATCCTTGATATGGATATATATTTTTATCTTTTATCTAAGAAATAACCCTCAACTTAATTTTATTGACAATATCGTTGCACAAATGTAGAACGATTCAAGAGACCTCACTCTGCCTTAGAAATGCTTATAATGCGGTAATTCGCGCTTTTTTCTCGTGGCTTATCATACTCTGGTTTGTAGAAATAAATTGAATAAAATTCCAGACGTCATATATCAATAACTTGTCTTTTGACTAAAAATATCAGTGTACGAAATTCCCGTCCGCCCGCACGCCCGAGACGTACTAAATCTGGAGCGGACGTATAAACTTTACACTGCCTCAGCCCGCTTGGACGCACTAATTTTACCCCATCCCTTCCATTTTTGCAGATAAATGTTTTGAAAAGGTAAAAACCAAATATTTCAACGTACATACAAGGCATTATTCCCTGGGACAACAAGAAATAAACAATATAACTGATCAATAAATCTGTAAATATATGAAGAATACCACCATCGTCTTTTAACCTGAATTTCCTCTGTTTTCACGCATGAAACGATATTTTCAACTTTCCACCGGTAAATTGTGCATTTTTTTTTTCAACTTACAGGATCTGATAAAAATCAAACACATTCAATGTGTTTATTTATAAGAATTATTTGTATAGTGTTCATGCCGTTTTAAGACAAATCCAGTGCACTAAATAATTCAACACTGTTTAATTGCTTACAATCTAAGGGTAACATTTTGTGCTTTTATTCAGTGGTTGCTTTAACTGATTTTTTTGTTTTTATTAAATCAAAAATAAACTTAGATTATATTTAATCATATCAAAAAATATTTTTTCCCTTTTAAAATTCAAATTATAAAGGAATTTAATGTTTAATGAATGTTAGTTAAAAATTGCTCTTAAGTACTGAGAAATTAAAAATTGTATGTTTTCTTCTCAATTAATATCAAAAAATTACTCATTACATCTAAATTATTCATGTGAATATACCTATAAACGTTGATATTATTAAATATATTATCATGACCTGTTACAATTGTATCTATGATATCTTATAATGTATTTCAAATGTAAAAATTAGAAGGAAAAAAAAATGACAACATAGGACATGTATTTCAGAATAGCAATTAATAGTGAATTTTTCCTTTTTTAACCACAACTTCATAATGAAGTAAACGCTGACTGAATGAATAAATTTTAATCTTCTTAATTACTGTGTATGAAATTCAAGTGGATGTGAAAAAAATGTACAAGTCTAAATGTGCGTACCCTTACATGTAATATTGAATTTTATTATGCGGGCTTGCTAATTTTCAGCAGGGCTGACAGACTTTTTGAGTAGTCAGCCCTGCTGGTCCACTTGAATTTTTTCCGAGTTTCGTACACTGAAAATATAGATTTTTTATTTTCTTTTTCCGCAAAAAACAGCTGTCAGCTGGGTTCTGTATGAAAATAGTAGTGCTTACCTATGCATCTGAAAGTGTCCGGTGCATGGTTAATTTGTGTCCGATGTACGAAGAAATGAACATACTAGTGAAAACCATGCAGCTCTAAAAAGAATTATACAACATTGAAGTGAAATTTCTTTATAATCCAATCTTTGACTTTATTCACCAAAGTCTGAATCGTTCCGTTGAAGTCGAATTTTAAGAACGATAACTCTAAAAATCGCAAAATCATAAATTTCTGGTTATTCCCCTTTGATGATGTAAAATATTACGTAACTTCAAGGCTATTCTCGGGGTATTTTTATCACAACATGATAATAACAATCGGTATTATTAAAAAATTTAAATCTTCAGCTTCAAAACAGAAACAAGAAAATACACGGATCGAACTCTTAAGTTGAAAGAGAGTTTATTTTTAAGGTTGTCCAATGCAAGGTATGTGTCTGATGCATGGTGAATTCACCATAAGTTATTAAAGGTATGTTTTGTAATATTTGCTCCCCTAGCATATTTGGTAGTTAAGCACTTTACGGAAAACATGCATATTGTGAATTTGCTATATATGGTTATACAAATTCGTTATACAGATATAACGAATTACGGATATAGCAAATTAATTTCACAGGTCCCCAGGACTTCGCTATAACCGAGTTTTACTGCATCTCAAATAGAATCTTAAACTGAGCTTAACACTAGTTTAAGCAAAGTGACGTCAAAGGAAAGGTCATGGTCAACAAATGTTGATGCAGTTGCACAGCTCTCATCAATAATTATCAGCATTTGAAGTTTGATAAAAATATCATGAATAGTTTCTTTGAAACTTAGCTTTGGACTAAGCTAAATGCAAAGTGTGATGGAAGGACAGACAGAAGGACATGACAAACACTATATGCTCCAGCCATATTCATGGCAGGGCATAAAAATCCTTCACTACTTATAGGCAAAAGTGCTAAGTACAAGTCTAAAATTTGTAGCCATCTATTGGCAATCATTATAAGATTCCAAAACATGCAGCTTCATTTTTTATGGTACTGAAATTTATCAAAAATCTACATTAAAATTCTAGTCACAACTGTTCATGCCATTTTGATGTAAGAGAATCATTTCATGATATATTACGTACTTGATGAAAATACTGAATTTAGAAAACTAATAGAAATATCTTGAAAAACTTCTTTTATTAACCATAAAGGGTACTAACAAGAGGCCCATGGGTCACATAGCTCACCTGAGCACATTGGCTAGGAAAAGAAGCAATCAATTCAGAATTGAAAAGTTATGTGGAGGAAAGGGGGGGTTGAATTTTAATCCACCTGATGAAGCTACCATATCAATATATATCAAATGACTTTGCTGTTCTTGAACAGAATATTATTTCCTTTTTATTGATTTTCAAAAATTTGACCCCACCTTGTGAACCAGCCCTACCCCCCGTGGGCCCTCATTTGAACAAATCTGATTTAAGACTATACCTTAGGATGCCTCCATGTTAATATGTTAATCATGGCTTTCTGTTCTTGAGATAACTATAACCCTAACCCTCTGAGGTCATGATATGAAGAAACTTGAATCAACATTACCTGAGGTTGCCTCTATTAAGATATGACCAATATTGGCTCAACTAGCTGTTCTTAGAAAGAAGAGTTTTAAAGAATTTCCCTATGTATTCACATGTTAAACTTTGATCACCCATTGTGGAATTTTAAAGATTTTTCCTATATATTCCTATGCAAAACTTTAATCACCCTTTGTGGCCCAACCCTGCTCTCGGAGGTCATGAATTGAACAAACTAAGATGAATCTACCTTACGTTATGATGCTTCCAATCTATATTTAGTTTCATCGTCTGGACCAGTGGTTCTTGAGGAGAAGATTTTTAAATGATGCCATTATTTTTACAATAATTCCTTATTATCTCCTCTTGAAAGAGAATGTGGGCCCTTCATTTGATCAAACTTGAATCCCTTTACCCAAGGATTCTTTATGGCAAGTTTGGTTGAAATTGGCCTAGTAGTTCTTGAGAAGAAGTCGAAAGTTTACAGACAGACGGACAGACAGACAGCGGAGTCAGACAGACGGATGCCAGACAAAATGTGATCAAAAGCTCACTTGAGCGGCTCAGCTGAGCTAAAAATAGAAGACATTTAAATCAAATGTGAAACATTAACAGTAAACAAATAAGATTAATTAATGTCATTAAAATAAATTTTCAAAAAGTTTCATTGTACCACAACCAAATTCAAACTTGACCAGTATTTTTCTTCATGCCATATTCATTTTTTCTCAACTTATATTAAAGCCAATTTCAAAACTTTTTAAGAACATGAAATTTTTGAGCAAAATAAATCCAAAATTTGCACCTCATTCTTGCCTGCACATACAATATTAACATATGTACATCCCTACAAAAGTCTGAGAGTGGAAAATGAAAAGTTATTTTTTAAGTTCAAGAAGGATAACTCTGTCAAAAATCAGTTGAACTTGACCTGATTATTCTGGTAAAATACCACCCTATACATACATCCTTTAATACTTTAAAGAGTGGAAACTGAAATTTAATTCCTATATATTCTTAGTTCAAGAGGAATAACTCTGTCAAAAATCATCAGATCATGACCAAATTTAAACTTGACTACATGTGTATACATATTCCTATGACGTATCCATATACAGTAAAATTTGTCTAATCCGGACTCTGAGTACTCCGGATTTTTGTCTATTCCGTCTATAAATTTTAGTCCCATGCACTTCTTTAACAAATTCATATGAAAAATTCTGTGTAGTCCGGATACTGTCTATTCTGTATTCCGAACGGCCAAAGTGGTCCATTAACTGCCCATAATTAACGGTAATTATTTCATCTAATCCGGCCACACCTGAGTTACTTCAAAGAAATAAAACACCTTTAGTGGTGGATGTGCTAATCTGTGTTTACATTAGCATGGTGTTAAGAGACAAACTGAAATGCGGCGGTGACACAGCCCATTTGAAAAAAAATATATGATTAAATTTCAGTTTTAAAAAATACATTTTTAACTTTGTTTTAACTCCTTTTACCAAATTATTACATAAAAATACAAATTATGTGTACATGATTTATAAATCAAAATAAATATCGGGATCGAAAATCGAGCGCATTTCAAAATGGTGCCATAACACTGTGGGAAAGACGTAATTTTTTACATAAAACTTAAAAGTTCAATCGAAAATTATCAAATCGTGAACTAGAACTGTCCAAACGGGACAAAGTAAGTTTTTCCATAATAAAGATATGTATCAAACATGAATTATGAAATTTTTTTCCAGTGACCTTGAACTTCCCTAAATGACTTTGGGTCAAGGTCATGACACACCCTTGGGTCATGGGCAATCTTTGTGTGAAATGAGAACCTACCAAGATTATCCTTAAGAAAGATATGGACCAGACATGAATTATGAAATTTTTCTTCCAGTGACCTTGAACTTCCCCAAATGACCTTGGGTAAAAGTCATGACACACCCTTAGGTTATGGGCAATCTTTGTGTGGAATGAGAACCTACCAAGTTAATCCATAAGAAAGTAATGGACCAGACATGAATTATGAAATTTTTCTTCCAGTGACCTTGAACTTCCCCAAATGACATTGGATCAAGGTCATGACACACCCTTGGGTCATGGGCAATCTTTGTGTGAAATGAGAACCTACCAAGTTTATCCTTAAGAAAGATATGGACCAGACACGAATTATGAAATTTTTCTTCCAGTAACCTTGAATTTCCCCAAATGACCTTGGGTCAAGGTTATGACACACCCTTGGGTCATGGGAAATCCTTGTGTGAAATGAGAACCTACCAAGTTTATCCATAAGAAAGATATGGACCGGACACAATTATGAAATTTCCTCAAATGACCTTGGGTCAAGGTCATGACACACCCTTAGGTCATGTGCAATCTTTGTGTGGAGTAGTAGATTCTAATGTCTCTCCGACTTTCAAACTTCGTGAACAAACAAGAAAATAAATAAATAATGCAAGACTATTCTATAATTTGTAGACTCAAAAATATTGATTTATTTTATCATTTAATTACATTTTACTATGTATATGAGGTACTTGTAAATAAAACAACGAAATTTCAAATTTCAAAATTAATGTTTTCCTTCAATTTTCCTGCACTCCGGATTCTGTCTAAACCGGCCAAATTTTATGGAACCGTCGGTAGCCAGTTTAGGCAAATTTTACTGTATGTCATTAATTTTGAGATGAATGTGTGTAACTGTTGCTGTCTGTCGAGATAATGAATGGAAAGTCAATGATGGAATCAGGTAACAGGGTAACACTATATATATATATATATGCCCATGCCCATTTTATGGCAAGGGATAAAATTTTGGATGAGAATCTCAGATTCTTTTTTCGTATAGCCTTATCAACTAAGAAATGGACATTGTGAGTTATAATTAAACTTACCGGGAAGTCCATCACGTAGTCGGCGTGCCAGGCAGGGCGACGCCGAATCCTCGAAGAACGTCGTGGCTCCATCTAGATCAAAACAAGAAAATGCTATCAGTATACACAACACAGTTATTTCTCTTGATTTTTGAAATAAGTCACTAAGTTACAGGTTTTTTCTGGGTCATATTGAAGTCAGATTACAGATCCCGTTCCTAGTCATAGTTTAATTTCCAATTTCAAATCTTTTTGCCAGTGAAGGTCCCCGTAAATATACTATTACTGTAGTATATAAACTTGAAAAAGCAGGCTTCCTATTTTACCTGCTTTGGTGCAGACATTGATGATGTGTGTGGCCCTAATTCAAGGATATGCCAACAATTCAATACCTAGTCATGATTATGCTTAATTTTGAAAACACCAATAATTATAAGACCCTGAGGATCATGATTTGAAGATATTGGAATGAACATTACCTAAAGACATTTGTCTGTTTGTCCCCTAAAACTTAAACCTTGGCCATAACTTTTGAGTGGGTGGGGCTATATAGTTTTCATAATTTTCACTGACAGCAGTATTCCTTGTAACAAGATGAACAAATGTGACCTCTAGAACTTGACCTTGGAGTTTGACCCACTTTTACCAAAACTTTCCAAACTTTAACCTTGACCATAATTTTTTAATACATGTAGTTGGTGCTATGGCTTTCATATTTTGACTTTGACCTTAGAGTTTGATCCATGTAAAAGAAACTAATCTTGACCATAATTTTTCAACTGTTAGTACAAGGGTTTTCATATTTAACAGATGTATTCCGTCTGACAAGAACTTTCTTTGGATATCAACAATTTTTACCTTTTTAACCTTGAACTTTGAAATTTGAAAAACTTCAACCCTTGCCATAAGATGTCATACATGGGCAATTGTGTTTCAGAAACACATCTTGTTTCTTGAGAAAATTTTTTTTAACACTCCCACTCAATTTTCATATCTTATTTATCTCCGTTTGGTACTTCAAGTGAATAAATGTGAGTGACTAACAGGTGACCTAATGATAAGTTTATGACAACTGTATGTGCAAATATAGAGGGGATGGGGAGGGTGGGGGGGAGTGACCCTGGACCCCCCTTTAATTCTTGGACCTCTCCTTAAAGCAGCAGATTTATTTGAAATTGTTTTGATAAGTAATTGTTATCAAGCTTATCTTTTCTTGATTATCTCCCCTCGCAAGGGGACTTGGTCCTTCATTTTAACAATTCAAACTCCTCTTTACCCATGCAAGGATGCTATGTACCAAGTTTGGTTAAATAAACCGACAGTCTGACAGATGGACGATGGAAAACAGGTGATCAGAAAAGCTCAATTGAGTTATCAGCTCACGTTATCTAAAAAGTCTTTTCTGGCCCACTGGTTCTTGATAAGAAGAGTTTCAAAGATTTTTTCCATGTTTCAATGTAAAATTTGATTCCCTATTGTGGCCCCACCCATAATTTGAACACCGCCAGGATGCTTTCACATAAGTTTTAGCTTTTCTGGCCTAGTGCTTATTGAGAAGATTTTATAGATTTTTCAGATAAATTTCTATGTTAAACTTTGATAATTCCTTCCTGCCCAGCCCTACCCCACTTGGGGTCAATATAAGAACAAATGTAAATGATAGAATCTACATGACCAGAGGGTGTTTCAGTATAAATATGACCAGTCATGGCTTTGTTGTTCTTGAGAAGAGGATTTTAAGGGACTCCGACCCTCAGCTAGGAAGGACAACTCTTTGATTTATAATTAAATTCAAAAAGTCTTTAAATGAAGCTTGAAAATTAAATCTTTTCATGCAACAATTTTCATTATATGCCTCTCAATGTGCTTCAAGGTTCTTTGAACTTCTCAGAAAGGCCTAATTAAAAGTAGAAATTTTTATCCCGTAAAAGCATTTTTAGATACCAATGTTTATTAACATGATAAGAAATTAGAAGTGATTTATGGAGCTTTGCAAAGAACCTTGGAGCACATTGAGAGGCATATAATGAAAATTGTTGCATGAAAATATTTAATTTTCAAGCTTCATTTAAAAGACTTTTCTATGTAAAACTTTGATTGCCCATTGTGTGGCCTCACCCTATCTGTAGCTGCAGATCTGTAGCTCTCTGAAAAAATAATTTGAAAGACCGGAGAGCTAAAGTGCCATCCATTAAAAAAACTGTATATTTATTGCGCACAAAAAAGTGCCCTGTATATTGATTTATTTCTCCATGCTTTTAAAACTATAATCTCAAAATATTACTAGCCGTGTATTCCTAAAATAATATTTCACTGTTTCCACAACAAAACATACCTTATGGTTGTTGTTTATAGCCCTCCTGGCCATGAAATCAAGATCATCTAAAATTTCGTCTGTTTATACTGTCATTTCGGTTTGTAAGATAATTCGGCCCAACATGCTTCGTGTACATGTCAACTACGAAAGTACTTAATTAATAGAAAAGGACGGAATTCTTTGAAATCTTAATTTTTTGCAATTGAGGTAAGAATTTGGAAGAATTAATCCATACACCAGCTCAACTTTTTTGTGCACCATAAATATACAGTTTTTTCAGTAGGTGGCTCTGTAGCTCTCCAGTCTATCAATATATTTTTCGGAGAGCTACAGTTCTGCAGCTATCGTACCTGGGGATCATGATTTGAACAAACTTGAATCTACCTGAGGATGCTTCCACATAAGTTTAATTTTTCCTGGCACAGTGGTTCTTGAAATAAGATTTTTAAAACAAGTCACCAAATTTTCACTATTTCTTAATTATCTCCCCTTGAATGAGTTTATTTGTTGGAACAAACTTTAATCCCCCTCATCCAAGGATGCTTTGTGGCATGTTTGGTTAAAATTGGCCAAGTAGTTTTTAAGAAAAAGTAAAAAATGTAAAAAGTTTAAAGACTGATGGACAGACAGAAGTACAAAAGACGTACAAAATATGTGATCAAAAAAGCTCTCTTGAGCTTTCAGTTCAGGTGAGCTAAAATGACCATCTCTTAAAATGGTTAAAAGAGTCATCCATCTGAATAATTATCAATTTTTCAAAAAAATATATTTATGCCCATGTAATCAAAGATTTGGGGTATATAGTTTTTGCCCTGTCTGTCTTTTTCTCAATTAATATGTTTGTCTCACAAAACTTTTTTGTGTTGCTGGTGACAAGACATGCTTTCTTTGGGTATGAATATATTTGACTTTAACTTGGAATTTGATCCAGTTTTATCACAATCCACTTTCTGTACTTTGTCCTAGGCTAGGACTTTTATATTTTACTTGTGTACACATTGTGACGGACCTTTCTCTGGGTAGAAGTATTCTTGACCTTTTGATTTGACCTTGAAGTTTGGCCCACTAAAAAAAAACTATAACCTTTGCCCTAACTTTTGAACAAGACTTAGAACTTGGGCTTTTATATTTCACAAGTATATTCCTTGTGACAAAATCTTTCTACGATTATACTTGTACATTGTACCAACAACTTTGAGCTTTTTAACCTTGACCTTGGAATTTGATCTATTTTGAAGAAAAAAACTTAAACTTTGAATATAACCTTAAACAGTTGGTGCTAGGGCTTTTGTATTTCACATGTATATTTTTGTGACAAGTCCTTTCCCGGAGAAAACTGATTTTTACCCTTTGACATTGACCTTCGAGTTAGACTCATGCACTTTTAAAAAAAAAATTAACATTGGCCATAACTTTTGAAGGATCGACTCTTGGGCTTTTATATTTCACAGGTTTATTCAAAAGTCTTTTCTTTGAAAACAAAAGCATTATACTGATCTCTTCTCCTTAAAGTTTAACTTGCATTGAAACTTTTACTTTGCCATAGGCTATCATATGGGGGGCATCAGTGTCTTTCACATCTCTCAGATTTGGCAACATAGTTACATGCATATGAAATAATTCAAGATTGATCTGCATGTAGATAAGGATATAATTTTAAGAATTCAAAACATGCAAAATTAAATTTATGTTGAATGCATGGTGAGCAGTTCACATAAGAAATCTCCATGCGCATGCGCACTTTTAACCGGATGTATTCAATTTTCCATAAAAATGAACTTAACATTTGTCTACGTAATTTCACAAATAAGTCGCAAAATTATAGGTGTTAAACTAATAATAATACACTTGAATATACATGTAAACAAATATTTCAAAATATATGTTCCGGTCTAATCCCTCATGGTTTTTGCTTGAGGGCAAATGTTCGGGTATTCACCGAGTGTTAATTTTTATGAATAGTTGTATAAAGTCGCGAATTAATATGAAGACGTCAATAAACCAACCTCATGTTGTAGGAATCTTCTTCTGTGCAAGTTGTCTCGTAGAAAAGCAGTGTGAAATCGCAGAATGAATGCAAATGCAGAAGCAAAAGCTATGACGGATGTTGACAGGTGAACCTTCAAAATCAGTCTGACGTAAGCAGGTTCGCGTCACGTGATCAAGGTTTCGGAATCCCCTGACAGGACAATTTACGGGGAGTGTATAGAAATACGTTTTAACAACAATAACCTGAGAATTTTCTTTCAATTTCTCGGACTGACATCTATTAAAACCAGGGGTGTAGCTCGGGTACTTTTGAAATGGACGTCCGAGGAGGCATGAGTTTGGGGAAGCCGTGGCACCTGGGGACCCAGCTATAAGTGAATTTCGACATTTTCGACCCTCCTGATCGCATTCTGCGAAAATCTATAATGATACTTGAATATATACTATCGTATTGCCCCAAATTATTTTTTTTTTAAATTTTAATCTTTATTTATTTTTATTCTCTCTCTCTCTCACTCTCTCCAAAATGATATGGACCTTTAAATTGTGAGTACAACATTAAAAAAAAAATAGCATTAAAATAATCAGAATTGTAAAATTGCAATTGATGGAACTGCGGCTGTCGGAAAACATTATATTAAGTGACCACATTCCTGTCATCGTTACAGACCACGGCCAAAATATACGATCCTCTCCCATCCTGAGAGAGAGAGCTATATGCGGACTCCGAACCGTGGCTTCGCCTTGAGACGATGCATCCCTGTTTAAGAGATGAATTAAGGGATATAAAGGCTTTTAAAGGAAGCAGGACAAGTTTTACCATTTATAAATTGTAAAACAGTGACGTAACAGCGTGTTTCTATGTGGGGGAGGGGCATCCCGAAAAAAAAATCAATTTACCTGAAAAAGCAGAAAAGAGGGAAATTGTCCAAACTTGAAAATCCTATTTCGTGAAGGGGATGGGGGGTCAAATTTGTTTTAAGGATGTACAACACACCTACCCCCAAAAAATTCCTGTCGTTTAATTTTCGTTATTTTTGTATATGTAGTACATAACTATATCTACTGCATGTATGCATATTTTGGACAAAATCGTTCGAGTGGTTTTTGGACAGGAACTTCCGAAAGTTACCCCCCTTTAGTTGTTTACAAGGAGTGAAAATTTTTAATCAATGAACTATTTAAACCTTGATTTTCAAAAAAAAAACAGGTTATATATAAATGTCAAATTTCATTGCCTTATTCCTTTAACCATTTAACACAAAAACCTAGTCATCTTTTTGATATACATATCATCCAAACAATTTTTAAAGACCTTAAACTGAAAAACTA
The DNA here is from genome assembly GCA_003671525.1 of Saccostrea glomerata. Lineage (NCBI taxonomy): Eukaryota > Metazoa > Mollusca > Bivalvia > Ostreida > Ostreidae > Saccostrea > Saccostrea glomerata. The sequence continues at coordinate 145,925 of PRKT01000283.1, forward strand.
TGAATTTTCTAAGCCTTGAAAATTGCGTAGTTTTCAAATTAAAAATTTTTCTGTGAATAAACCTGTCGATTAATTTTGGTAAAAAACTTTCTTTAGGTAGCTGGTAGTAAAAATAATCTTCATAATTTTTTGTATAATTTTTGTACGACCAGTTTTGATTTAATAGCGGAAAATTACCCCCTCCCACTTTCTCAATAAAACACGTTCCCGCGCGTCTTTCAAACGGGGGTCGATCACTTTGTTATATGAATCTACAAATGCACATTGAAAAAACTAAATTGGAATATTGCTTTTGCTTCAAAAATATATTAACTTACAACTTTAAAAGTTGTCATATGTAAAGCGTATTTAAATGTAGATTTTTAGGCAATTTTTTAATACCCCCATCACCCCCTTCCCTTTCTTTTTTTGCGTCGCAGACCATTAGCGTTTGACGAAACGTCGTTTACAGTGCAAAATACTGGTATTTCATCAAGAATCCCGGAGGTATGCATTAGTTTTTAAATTCATGAATGCAGAATAAATACTGACTACTCTTTTTATATGTATCAGGAAAAAAATTACTGAAAGATTTTAGTGTGTAGTCCATATACGTATGCGTTATGCATTCCATATCACATGAAACCTTGATACGAATTCAAATTTTGTTGAACTTGAATATGTTGATTTTTAATTTTATTTCTTTAATTTTATTCATTTAAAAAATGGTGTATGTTCAACTCTCCTGTGATATAAATAGAATAATTGTAGTTTCTTGCATGTCATTATTTCAAACGAGACAGTATGTGGCCGTGGGGATACATCGACATTTGCATTAGATATACATACACCCCTCATGATATTGTACGCATTTCTTTCAATGTCGTCGCTTCTAAAGTTAAAATGAAAATTCCGTATTCGTCCACATTAACATCAAAATATCAATAATTAAACTCTTCATCTATTTCAATTTATATTAGATCGCACATTGATATTTTTTAAAATCTTATAGGCTACGTTTTGTTTTGATTCGAGGAAATGCGAACCGACATTGTTGACAGAAAGTCAAAGTTACGATTTGCTGCAATAGGATATTCATAAATGCAGATAATTTAAGTACAAGTGAACAATTCTTTTCAATTCTATACTTACATTGTGTATATGAGGCCTATAGTATTCAATTCTCGGATTTATCAGGTCTTGCTGTAAATGTATCTGATTCTGTTGAAAACCGTGAATAAAGGGAGGAAAATAAACATCTCCTACATTTTCAGAGTTGTTCCTCTTTGATCAGTAAGGGTCTGAGAACAACATCGATTTTACATTGCAAAAAGTTTTTTGTTTATTAATTGGTGTTTTATTTAATTAAAGAAGAAAAACTATATTTATATCGTGTATGCACAAATTGTAATGAATGTTATATAGCCAATTGTACATAATGAGAATTTCGGCAATGTAAAACAAAATTTTCAGAATAAAAAAAAATGCTGCGCTTTGATCAAAAATACAATTTATTGTATATGAAATGAAATAAAATAAACATTAAGGGAGGGTATTTAATGTCTTGCTTTTTACGGAGTTTAATCGGGTTAATTAAAAAATACTTATTGATTGAGTATGGTAAGCACAATCACAGCCAAGCCCCATATCCCAATAGACCCTTTCAAGGTTAGTGGACGCCATCTTGGATTGGGGGCATCACGCGACATCGTAGCTAACGTAAACAATGGCAGCTGATGCAGATGCACCGCATCAATTTTCGTCTAGCGATCGCTTCACAGTCATTGTCATTTAGAATTGAACGTATGCATATCGTAAGCAACATATTTTATTCTAAAAAAAGATCATTTTCTTTAATAATTACTGTTTATTTACCTTAAATGAACTGCATATATTACAACGTGCATCGTGTAAAAAGTGCGAGATGGAGTGCTTATGTTACGTTACTATCTATCCTCTTGAAACAGTTTAAGCATGAAATATTTGTGGAAATAAAAACAGAAGAAGGTTTAAGAATCACTCATATAAATTTTATCTTTTACTTGGATGTTTTTTTTT
>PRKT01000283.1:165620-209478 GCA_003671525.1 Saccostrea glomerata
CTCTATAGTATCATTGTCTGAAATGTCATTAAAAAAATTCTTAACAACTGACGTTTGTGATAAAATTTCTATTTTTTTCTTAATTATTCATCAGTTTTGTAATAGCACAACTTCAGGTTCATGAATTCGATTTACTGGAAATAAAATTGATACACGTTCATCGTACAAGTAAATGTACAGGGTGCTTTGTTTAACTGTTTAATGTGATAACCAACAATTCACCCGGCCCTTCTTTCGATTTAAAGGCACCTTATTCAGATCCTTCCTTAATAAATGCTTCACACATGCATCATTTTGAACATTTAACATTTCCTCATAATTTCTGTTCAACTTTTTTTCAATATTTTTTGAATGAGTTTTAAAATATTTAGATTTTTGTTATGTCATCAACACCAGAAAAAATTTTCTCCTTCATGTAGTATGTATACGTTGTGTACTTTGGCCCCAGAAGCCCATATTTGGCAGTAAACTATTTGTTTTATATTGAGGCATTGTATTGTTCTGAGTACATATTGTCTAGAAATGGGCCCGAGGAGGATGTGTTTGTGTCTTAGGTCATTTTTTTTTGGGGGGGGGGGTTAACTTTACTACGTTTATACATATACAATAATAAAATAAAGGAGGGGTGAACATAAATTGATATTAATTACACGTCAACGTAAAATTGTAATTGTACCAAACAGTTTTTTTTAATTGTGTATGCCCTCAGAAAATTGTCGTCCCTTATTACAATTGTGCATTTTTATTGCCGGCTTTACATGTTTATTGTAATATGTAAAATACGAAATTTTATCAGATAAGGAAAAATGAGTCCAAATATTGCAAAAATTGAAAGGAAAATTAATATATCATACAGAAACGTAATATCACCCCCTTTTTGTTCCAGACACAGCTTTTCACTACAGAAAATGTTCATCGACAGTCAGGTTGCCCCCCTATTTTTTGTTGCAGCATAGTCATACAATGGTTATGTTTTATGTTTAAGTAAAAAAAAAAAGAGAGAGAATTGGTACTGAACAAAGACGGGACCTACAACCCCATTTGATCTAGGAGTTTTGAGTTCGATACCCCCCCTTTTTTTATAGCTAGTCAACTTATCTCAAGTTTTTTTTTTTCGGGTTTCCCCCCTTCAAAAAAGATTCTACATCACTGTCATAAATGCTCAAAAATACATGTATTGATATTTAAATGTTGCAGGAACAAAGAAAAAAAAGATTTCTTCATAATACAATGTAGTGTTTTTATAATTTTTAACAGGCTAGATATTTAGATTAAAACGAGTCGAAGAAAGGGCAAAGTGTCTTCAATGCAGGGATTGGGGAGGGGGAGGGCCCCCTTTGGAGCTTTTTTAGACCATTTCGCCATCTACAATGTAGATAACAATCGCTCCTTGCACATCTAGCGCCTTTTATGCTTGAAAATGATAGTTTGTTTTTAATTTTTTTTTAAATTTAGTTAATTTGTTTTTTTACTTCAGTACGTTTATGGAAATTACTTTTTGGTTCGGCATTGGTATTAAGGTCTTTTATCAATACTATTTGTTGCTTTTAAACCTGTGTGAATTAAATTTCCATTGATACTTCGCACAACAATCCTAATAAAAATATGGGGTGTATACACCCCGCGTACAACATGTTGCATACACCCCGGACACAACATCGATTTTTCGTCAATATCTTTATATACGAACTGTTTTATTTACAGACAATTTGTACAGACGTTTATGTTGCAAACATGTATCTAACAATAATATAAAAGTGACGATAAAGCAAAGCTTTGTTCTGATATTCGATCATAAACACAGTGTAGCGTCAATCTTGCTCCGATCCTCGGAATTGTGTTAAGTTGTTTGATAAAACTAGAAGGTGTCCAGTGGATTCATCGGTATCCATATATTCCTTAGATTATACAATTATTGCTGTTTTTTTCGGTCAATACAATGATTTAGCCATCTGAGGAGTACAACATTCACCGAGCCCGAAGGGCGAGGTGAATATTGTACTTCGAAAAAAATAGCAATAATTGTTTTATTATATGATTTACTGATAAAATCATACACCTCATTACTTGTTAACTTGCATTTAAGGAATTTCCACCCTCACAATTTTATAGGTTCAAAGTACAAAAACTGCATTTATTTTCTTTCAATATACTTTAAACTTTCCATTTATTGCAAAAAATGTATGGGCAAGAAGATTTTTCAGATAAATAATGCACCTTCACAATAATCAATAGACCCCCTCCTACGGAATATCTCACCATAGGTCACTCACTTGAAGCGGTATTCTTAATTGTTATAATCCATGCACCCAATTTAACTTCTTTATGAAAATTATACAGGAAGAAAGAATTGTTTTTAAAGATAATGTTAATTTTCTGTAAGCCTCAAAATGGTAATTAATTCTCACAGATTTTGTTTAAACTTATGGTATAATAGTTGTATTAAGTACATATTTTACAAAAATGATATTGAAAATAATTTTTCCATGGCAACAAGGTCACCTATTTTTGCACATGTGGGGAGTATCAACGGAAGTCATTTCATCCCATAAATATATATGTTTGATGAATTCAACTATTCATTTTTATCTTTAGAATCATTCATATAAATAAATTGCTTTCACCAGAAAACTGCCAAAGAAATTTTGGACCTGCCAAGAAATGCAAACTAATGTCAAACAAGAGGCCCTGAAGGGCCACATCGCTCACCTGAGGACTGCAGCTATTAGGAATAATAAAAATCAGTTACATGTAAGTATTAAAAGTGGTCCCAATTTAACTTCGCTCTGCAGGGCAGGACATACTGTAGATTCCATATTTTTCGTGAGTACTTATTATCGCGAACTGGCTATTTAACGTCAAATCGCAATAATAATATTTTGCAAATGGACAGTTGAACAACAGAATTTACATTGATTTTAACACCATAAAAATAAAAGCCAGTAATATTAATTTGCGACTTTTTAATTCTTACATTGCAGGAGGTGGCTTCTGGGACCTATCTGGGCATATTTTGACTTGTTACATTTGTTCTATATGACACTTTTAGGAGCCCATTTTGCTAAAAAAAAAAATCACAGGAGTAGCACACAGCCTATGATGATCTATAAAACTTCCTTGATTTTTGTAATACATGTATACTGTAAATAAAGATTTAAAAAAAAAAAGTTGCTTTTTGTAGCAGTTGTTAATGTTTGATTGAAAACGTTTACATTGTTTAGATGTATGGGATACCAAAGAATCTGAGTGTCTGCAGCTTATTAACTAGATATATGTACCCTGTATTTTCACGATTATAAAAAAAATATGCAAGTATCATTGAAATCCATACAGAAAGTCACACTTACAATTTTTTTTCAGAAAATAGTGAGGAGCCTGTTTTTCTATCGGTAGTTAAAATAATCTTACTGTGTCTTGGGACAAGGCCTCACCTCAGAATCGTTCCGAAACGAATTTTAAGTATACAAAGGGAATTGCACTGGAAATAACTTCAAAATTAATTACAACAATTTTTTTTAGGTTGCGTATGCCTTTAAACCTAAATTACAATCCAAATAAAGACGATAATTCAACTTATATTCTCAACGTTTTTTTCTGACACGCCATGATTGCTTTCGGAACTCTCTGGAATCTTTGTGGTAAATGCACTGAGTTCGAGTTATCGCCCGTGTTCCGATCGCGATTCCTGTATCATCACCACGTTTTTAAAAATAGGAGGTCGTAATCTTACAAGGAAAGCGTCAAATAACAACGATTTTATATGTTTACATTTTTTATTCACTACGTTGAACAAGACAAACGGGATAACCAAAATTCTCTTCTGAAGCACAGCTTTTCTTTACTGATTTTTGAAAGTGAAATAACCGGCGTCAGTGTGTAAGTAAACGGCAAAATTGCCGGTTGCCGGCACTTAATGAGAACCCTGTGAAATTGGTTGAAATTGATTCAGCAGTTCCTGAGAATCTGGTAAATATTATACAATTATTGACTTTTGATGAGGTCTACTCGTGACTATACAGACCTGGTCAGGTATTGGTTGACCGAGGCCGAAGGCCGAGGTTAACCAATACCCGACCAGGTCTGTATAGTCACGAGTAGACCGAATTCAAAAGTCAATAACCGTGATATTGCTATGTAAAACTTAGGTCAGCCATTTTGGCCCCGCCCTACCCCCGGGGATCAGGATTTGAACAAACTTGAATCTACACTTCCTGAGAATACTTCCATATAAATATGATGAATTATGGCTTTGTCATTCTTGAGAAGAAGATGTTTAAAGAATTTTCCTATATATTTCTAAATAAAGCTTAAGTCGGCCATTTCGGCCCTGCCCTATCCCCGGGGGTCATGATTTGAATAAACTTAAATCTACACTACCTGAGGATGTTTCCCCATAAGTTTCATTTTTCCTGGCACAGTGGTTCTTGAGAAGATTTTTAAAATATGCCACAAAATTTTCATTAATTCCCAATTATCTCCCCTTGAATGAGGGCGTGGTCCTTTATTTGAACAAACTTGAATTCCCTTCACCCAAGGGTGCTTTATGGCAAGTTTGGTTGAAATTGGCCCAGCGGTTCTTGAGAAGAAGTCGAAAATGTGAAAAGTTTACAGACAGACAGACAGACGACAGAAGGACAGACAGACAGACAGCCGGACGCCGGACAAAATGTTATCAGAAAAGCTCACTGGAGCTTTCAGCTCAGGTGAGCTAAAAATAATTTATTAAGACATGTTGAACAAATGTGCATAATTATAGGATCTATCATTTAACATCATTAAAAAGGGGCAGGCCCCTCAAATTAGGGATCTAGGGCCCTTGAAAGTTTTTGCTTTATAACTCAAAAACGGTAAATATTTTGATATTGTTATCGATATGAAATGGGTTCTTTAACATCTTATTGATCTCATGAAAACGTTATTTTGTTTAAATCATGTGTTATTAAATGAGCAAAAAACTTTTTAGTCCATGTTCAGGTAAGTGATTTTATACGGCAAGTGAAGAAGAATTCTTGATGCGCACGTGTATAACACGTATAATTGATATAAACTCGATAAGAATAATATAACTAACTAAATTGAATGTTTAACTTTGTTGAAATAAGGTTTTTAACGTATTTTCTAGCTAAATGTCATACACATTATTCAGAGACAACTTTCTCCTTGTGTTTCGTTTAAATAACAAGGCGGGAGAGAGGAAAATTACTTATAATCTTTCTTTCGATTAATAATTTCAATGTAGCATTATTTATAAATCGGGAGGAATTGACACTAATTCCTTAGATAAATACTGAGTGACAAATTCCTTTTTAGTGTTTAAACTTTAATTGATAGGTAAATAATTTAAGCATATGTCAAAAATACTAGTAAGCATTAAAAATAATTCTTTTCATAAAATTAAATTCTGTTACATTTCAAATAAATTTTGTAAAATTTTCTTTGTGACAATCCTTCCCCTCTCCGCGTAAGACTCTGTCCCAGAGTCTTCAAATCAAAAATGGGGAATGATATACATGTAAGATTAGATATGCCTTTAAAATTATTTGAAAGTTCAAATCATTTCAGTTCAATGTCACTGATAGTTCAAACTTAAATCAATATTCATAAAAGGGTGCATAATAGTCTGTCGGTATGGAAGATGGAGGGGGGCAGGATGCAAAGTGCTGTTGTTGTGAAGGTTGATGCACTACGCAAGGATACGATGATGCACGGTAGTTAGGACTCGCAGAATTCCGTTGGTTTTTTAATTTTGCTTCGGCCTCTTGTTCTTTGTGGACTAATTAGCTGCCACGTGTTAGGATGACCTAGAGGGTACCAAGCCTTTTCTGTCCTGTGCGTTTCCATAGCAGACATTTGAGTGGATGTGTCCCTGACGTCCCTGGCACTACAAGTATCCGTGTTGGTATCGACATTTTTCTTCTGTACTGGAAATAGAACACAGGGAACCGGTGGCAATAACCTTATAAAACTTAACTGGCGTTCCTTTGCTACCAGTCGATCTGAAACGGATTGCAGGGCTTCCCTCAGTTCATAAATTTCTGTGTCCGTTCTTCCAATTTTCTTTTCCAGGGCTTTGTTTTTCATACGCGCGTCTGTGAGTTTGTCTTCTAGGTTTGTCTGTGCAATTTCTTTCCCTCATTCTCGTCCTTATTATTTTTCCATGCAGCTGAAAGTTTACACTGTAAGGAAAAAAATGTTCTTGCTTACGGTGTATCATTTGTTTTTCTTGAAACTCTGCATTTTATCCTATAATAAAGCGCTCTGGTGTTGTTGGTTAACTGAAGACTTTGTGGATAGAAAATTTATCGCAATTACAAACTCATTCTGAGATTTGATGCTCTATCGAAAATGGTAATTCCATGGCGCACTTACATTGAGAATTAAATTCATTCCTGAATGAATGAAATTCTGTTACATTTCAAATAAATTTTGTAAAATTTACTTTGTGACAATCGGCAAGCTGCAGATCTGTAGCTCGATAGCTGGTCTGAAAAAATTGGGATGGAGAGCTACAATGCCACCCATGTTAAAAAGTATATATTAATTGCGTACAAAAAATTGAGCTTGGTTCTGGATTAATTTCTCCAAATTCTTACCTCAACTGCACAAAAGATGGCTTTTAAAATGCTCCAGAGACCTCTATCAAGTACTAGTACTTAACATCTGCAAAAAGCTCATTAGACCAAATTATTTTGCCAACCAAAATGGAAGAATAATGAGACGATATTTTCGATATCTCAAATTCAGGCTCAGGAGACCTATTAAAAACGGTTGTAAGGAATGTTTTGCTGTAGAAAAATTGAAGGAATGTGCTAGAGACACAAGGTTAGTAATATTTTTAGATTGCAGCAGTTGAAAACAGGGATATTGAATAAAGCTTCAGCGCAATTTTTTTGTGCACAATTAATATATACTTTTTCTAATGGGTGGCACTGTAGCTCTCTTGCCTGACAATATAGCTAAATTTTTTTGAAAGTGAAAGGCTGGACATTTATACATGTACGATGCAAGTGGTACTAACGGCCTTTTAGCATACAAAGAAATGCTGAGAAAATGAACTTACAATATTTCAGCCCAAAAGACAGTTCAAACAATATAAATCACGAGCAGCGCAAAAACATTTTTTTTATTTAAATCAGAGGTTGAATCATGCGAATTTAAGCCTTTTATGACACCACCTACATGTACCCCGTAACGAGACAGTTGTGAATATGCTCTCATCGAAAGGACCGGTCTCCACGTCTTGAATCCCCAACGTACATATAATACACGTACTTGAATAATATGTATTAATAAGTCTTTAAGGAAATCTCATGAAGGAAACTTAATTTATATTCTAATATTTTCTTCTTTTTTTTCATTATTCATATTTCTCAATTTATCATGATCAAATTGCATGTATTTATTTTTTAGGGTACATTGTACATTAAACCTTATTCGTCAGCCAGTGAGTCTGTCCATCTGTCACGAGAACTTTAAACTTGATAATAACTATTGAATGAGTTGAAATAGGACTTTCATATTTCACATGTGCATTATTTGTGACATGTGATTTTCAAATATACTGTGATTTTTTACCCTGTGACCTTGATCTTGGAGCTTGACCTACTTAAATAAATAATGTTACTTTAAATTGACCATAACTTTTGAAAGCTTCCATTTTATACACATGCATCACTACGATTTTTTACCCTTTGACCTTGAAGTTTGGCCTGCTTTTAAAAAAACATTAACAATAGTCATACCTTTTGAATGAGAAGAGATAGCTAGGGCTTTTATTTTTTCCCCTGTATATTACCTGAGACAACACTTTTCTTAATACACTTATATAATACTAATAATATACTAATAATGACTTTTGACAATGTGACCTTGAGGCTTGACTAACTTTTCACAATTTTAACCTTGATCATAACTTTTGAATGAGAAGAGACAGGGCTTTCATATTACACAAAAATCACCTGTACGTTATCTCAAATACTAGTATATAGTGAACTTTGACATTGAAGTTTATCTGGCTTTTTTCAAAATTTAAACATTGCTTAAAATTGCCCATAACCTTTGATAGAGAAAGGGTAGCACTTTCATAACTGGTTTTACATATGCATATTAGCTGTGACAAGGCCTATTGAAAAAAAGTTATATCTTTAATCATGCAGAGTGTGTCATGGCCTTGAACCAAGGTCATTTAGGATAAGATGTTTTAGCTGGATGCATTGTTTGAAAGAACATGTGCGAATTTGTCAATACAGTAGCACAGTAGGGATATGCTCATCATCAGTGTGTTATGGTGTGACGCAAGGTCATTTTCACAAGGTCAAGATCGAAAACATTCCTTTACTATCCTTTCTTTAATAGTAAAACATAAAGATGATATCTTCACTTAAAAGACTGCTTTAACATTAGAAAGAGGCATGACCTTGACTCAAGGTCATTTCTCCCTGTCCGCAGCCCCGACGGAAGACCTACTCGTTGCTTTGCAACGAGTTTGGCTCTAGTGTTCTTTATATAATATTAAATATTCAACATCTCTAACACTAAGGCTAGAGTGCCTATTCGAAATTATATGTTGAACTTATGTAGCTTTATTGTCATCCATCTAGCGCCAAATCCTAGCTCTATTTGTGACGTCACCGTGGATACCATTGTTACGTATACAGTAAAGCTATAGGCTATAGGCACAACCCCTCGAAAATCTCAAAAGTTCAACGATATCTGCTTAAAACTATAAATTATTATATTTTGTACACATGTAGCTATTGTCTCTACTATTTTGAAAAGTGCTTGGAGCAAGTTGTGCGCTGTTGATTTTTTCTGTAATTTTACATTATTTCAATGCATATAGTGTTAATGCTCTAGGTTTTTAAAGAGAAGGTTACATTTTATATAATTCCCGTGCATGAGGAAGTTGCTCCCAGCACTTTTTGGATTAAGAAATATGTCTTAAAGAAAACACAATTAATTTCTTTGTATCCGTACATATTTTTTCTAATTTTAACCATATCACGTGACGTACAGCTGATGTATGTAAAGTCGCTTTGGCCGAACTCAGTTGAGACCCCATACATACATATGCATTAGTACAATTCCCATTAAATTTAAACCCGTGCTAATAAAAATGATATCAAAATCAATTCCTATGGGCGCCCTCAACATAGCTGCACATAGTAATTTTAATCAAGTTACCTAATATACCAAACTTTAACCTTTGCCATGACTTTTAAAAAGTCGGTGCTACTAGGCTTTTATATTTCACATGTGTATTCATTGTGAAAAGACCTATCATTTTGTATTAATATTTTTGATCTTGACCTTATACTTTGACCCACTTTTTAAAAAATGTTAACCTTGGCCATTAACTTTTGAACAGTTAGTACTAAAGCTTTTATATTTCAAAGGTGTATTCCCTATTAAGAAAAGACCTTTCTTTTGATATCAACAATATTGACCTTGACCCTGAAGTTTCGTTTGCATGTAAGCAACCTGTCTTTTCCATAAGCTGCCATACAGGGGCATCGGTGTTTTCACAAGCACATCTTGTTTTGTTTTTTCTCTCTCTATGAACATATAAAGCATTTGAATTGTTGCTGCTATGTACAAAGTATAAGTATTAACTCTCAAATCTATAATGTAGTGGAAAAACTTTCAATGAGATTTTTTCCATCGAAATCCATCCATGCATGCTTCAAGTACATTTTACATAAAACCTTCAATCTAGGAAATGGAATACTTACCAATTTTACCCGAAAGTTGAACAGAAATTGTTATTCCATGAAATTAAAACCCAATGTAAAAACTAACAAGAGGCCCATGGGCCACATCGCTCACCTGAGAAGCTTCGACCATTCTGTTTTTTACCAGATTTCCCCTTTGTAATACATATTGTGACCCCACCCTACCCCACTGATATAATTTAGACAATTTGAAATGTACACTACCACAAGATGCTTTTTTGCCCCATTGTAAAACTTTGATTCCCCATAGCGGCCCCGCCCTACCCCCGGGGGTCATAATTTGAACAATTTAGAATCTACACTACCCCAGGATGCTTCCACATAGGTTTCAGCTCTTCTGGCCCAGTGGTTCTTGAGAAGAAGATTTTCAAAGATTTTTCCTATATATTTCTAAAAAAAACTTTGATTCCCCATTGTGGCCCAGCCCTACCCCCAGGGGTCATGATTTGAACAATTTAGAATCTACACTACTTCAGAATGCTTCCACATAGGTTTCAGCTTTTCTGGCCCAGTGGTTCTTGAGAAGAAGATTTTCAAAGATTTTTCGTATATATTTCTATTTCAAACTTTGATCACCCATAGCGGCCCCGCCCTACCCCAGGGGGTCATGATTTGAACAATTTAGAATCTGCACTACCCCAGGATGCTTCCACATATGTTTCAGCTTTTTTGGGCCCAGTGGTTCTTGAGAAGAAGATTTTTAAAGATTTTCCCTTTATATTTCTATGTAAAACTTTGATTCCCCATTATGGCCCCGCCCTATCCCCAGGGGTCATGATTTGAACAATTTAGAATCTACACTACCCCAGGATGCTTTCACATAAGTTTCAGCTTTTCTGGCCCAGTGGTTCTTGAGAAGAAGAATTTTTAATGACCCACCCTATTTTTGTCTTTTCTTGATTATCTCCCCTTGTGAGGGGACTTGGCCCTTTATTTTAACAATTCAAATTTCCCTTTACCCAAGGATGCTTTGTGCCAAGTTTGGTCAAAATTGGCCCAGTGGTTCTTGAGAGGAAGTCAAAAATGTGAAAAGTTTACAGACGGACAGACAGACAGACGGACGACAGACAAAATGTGATCAGAAAAGCTCACTTGAGCCTTCGGCTCAGGTGAGCTAAAAAGTACATTAAATTTTACAGTATGTTCATTATTTTATTTTTAATTACCAGAACTTACCAATTGGCCATAGTGATCATGTCCACAACCTTCTGGTGATTCTGAACAGCTCCTTATGAGACATCAGTGGGAATCTCACGTAAGATAACAGTTCTTCTAAATAATGTATTCTAATTTCATAGTTGTGATAGTGTATCCAAGAAATAACAGAGCAAAAAACACCCAATTCAGACTTTGCACGCATCTTTATAGTTCAGGAAATAAAAAAGCTGTGCATGAATCGTATTAATGATGCAAGTTACTCAGTATGAAGAACTGCTTAAAATTCTTCCGATTATAAAAGGTATTGAGGAAATGGATTATTGCGCAGACATCTTAAATGTGATTGGAAAGGAACCTTGTCAACTTAAAAAAGACCAGATCCTTTTTTTTAATTAGACAAGGACACACTTTGCATGATCCTGGCACAGGACTCTTTAAACACTTTAAGAATCTTAAGGAGGTTGGAAATGATGGCTACTTTGATCTTGATTTCTCCAGAGTACAAGAACTCTTAAGAAATATCATTACGGATTCTTCCGACACTCAGTGTACTTTTATTATTTTAAGGGCAACTGCTTTTTGATGAAAAGACTCCCTTTCGAATATACTTGCGAAAAGGGGGCTTTAAGAGGCCAACACAATCCTATGGTCAGGTATTAGATTAGTTTGTCCACTATTTTGAAGACTACATCGCAAAATTCCTGATTGTAAAACTTTTCCCTAATGTATTTTCATAAATTGGTGTAATGATTTTAGAAAATGGAGCTAATTCAATTTCAGACTGAGCTCCGTAACTTAATGAAGGAGAGGGAGGAGACTTGCACTCTGTTTTGGATTTTAGCTTTGTGAAGGAGACGGTTTATTGTTCATGAGTTGGTTTCTGGAGCTGGAAGGTGCAACAAATGGGAAGCTGAGGATCAGGATGAGCTGGGTGGTTGTATTCAATGTTGCTCTTGCAGATCCCTGAAGATCTAGACAAGGTGTCACTCCCAAATTTCCTGGATTCCATTGGCGGCGTGTCCCCTCCTGACCTCGATGGATCATGGAGTTGCAGTCGGAGGGCTATTTGTAATATTCCTCCTTGCCATGTCCCTCATGGAGTCAGATGACAAGTTGTCACTCCCAGAGTTATTCATGGATTCCATTGGCAGCGTGTCCCTCCCTGACCTATATGGAGTAGCGGTCCGGAAGCTGTTACCAGAACTGGGTTCCATCCACATTCACTGAAATATAGCAGTTATAGTTATGTTTAATAACATTGTTAAATTCCATTTTCATGACATTAACTGTATTATTATACCCCCCGCTTGATACCCCCGCTTGAAAAGCGGGAGGGTATATAGTAATCGTTAATTCCGTCCGTCTGTACGTCCGTCCGTCCGTCCGTCCGTCTGTCCGACCGTCCGTCCGTCTGTTACGCTTTGGGGTACCCATCTCTTATCCCCGACTCCTCTCATACCACTGAATGAAATTTGATGCAACTTTCACAGAATTTTTAGAGGTGAACTCACTCTGAGGTACACACCAGTAAATGGCGTCTAGACCAATCAGAGCACCAAAATTCCTTATCATTTAATAATAACGGAAGACACACAATGCATGACACGCATCCTTTGGCAAATAACATATGGATGTACAGACATCTAGTACCGGTATTTAGAAAATAATAGACCGGTTATTAATTTAGACACTTTTTATACCAGTGACCTTGAATTTACTGGAATGACCTTGTATTCAGATTATGACAGATCATGAACAGAATTTCGGTACCTGAGAACGAGTTTCCAATGAATCTCCATTAAAAGATAAGACAAGAAATTTATATAAACTTTTCTGCTAGTGACCTTTAACTTGCAAACATGACCTTGGGTCAAAAGTACTGGAGATCACCAAATTTTAGTGAGACCTTATTTTCATAAGTTAAATACAGTATGGTAGAAGGACTCCTAAATTCGACAGGGTCCGAATTTCGACGGTTTTGTTATTTTGTTTATATCTGGTTCATTCTCGCGAGATCAGGTTGGTCTGTGTAAACATAGTACCCCTATAGACTTGTGATCATACTACTTATATCATTGATGAAAGTGCATTTCAAACAGGAAAGCATTCATTTCATAGTTTTAGGCGAAACAAGATGTGTTTGTGAAACACTATGCCCCCGGTGGCATCAGGTTCAGAAAACGCTATTTTTAGCATTAAGGTTACAGTCAAGGTCACAAGGTCATTGACCTTGGTGACATGAAATAACCTGATTAGTGGAGTAAGCATACCAAATATGAAGTCTCTATCTTTCATGATTCAAAAGTTATTGCAAAGATTAAAGTTTGCAGGAAAAAAGCTATTTTTAGCATATAGGCCACAGTTAAGGTCACAAGGTCATTGACCTTGGTGTCATTTGAAAGAACTTATTTAGTGGAGTATGCATACCAAACATGAAGTCTTTATCTTTCATGGTTCAAAAGTTATGGCGAAGGTAAAGTTCGAGACAAACAAACAAACAGACAGACAGACGGACGGACAGACAGACAGACAGGACAAAAACACCACACGCCCTTGATCTATCGATCCGGGCGCATAAAAATGTCTGCCTTGCGTAAAATCACTTTTTTACACAAATATGAAATCTGATTACTGGTATATGTTTGCTACAATTAACTTGACAAAATGCCGTCTGCATAGACTGACAATTCAGTAATGAAATTCGCGCCACTAAGTTATGGAAAATAAGGCCAAGCCAATTTTATTTTGAGTTTATCAGACCTATATTTTTAACAAAAAGAAAATAATAAATTTATCATTTTAAATTAGACAAATGCTGTTACGTAGCTTTTCATGTGAAGGAACCCGGAAAGTGAAAGGAAACTCCGGAGAATTAAAAAAGTATTATAACTATTTGCATATTGCTACGGAGGGGAGAATAGAATTACAGACAAAAGGTTTAGGAAAGGTACACTTTCTCATCTGGTGGAAATAAATCAGATGCAAGTTTTTATGTTGAAGAAATATATAATATTCTTAGAATGCCCAACAAAAAGGCCATTGACCACGAGATTGAATCAAGAAAAGGCAACTGGAGTCAAAGATTTGTTGAATATTTCCAGTCTCATGTTCACTCCAAAATACAGCATTTTGCTCGAGTCTATATATAGAAAAAATTGTTAAAATGCATCCCGAAAATGGTGTTACATGTGAGGGTTTTAACTGGTTAATGAAAGACGGAAGAAAGGACCAATAGATGCTGTTGTATTATCTTTCCGATTCTTACAACAAAATTATCTTGGTGAAGAGAGGAATCTACGGAATCCTCAAACCTGACAAAAATTGCCAAGTCAAAAGAAATTATATCAGGTGACAGGATTTCGTTTGTTCCTAAAATGGGATGTTTTGTAGTAATGGGGTCTACACTGTTCAGGTCTTTCCCTAAGAAAAATGTTCCTGCCTTATTCCCAACAACTGCTGTCATATTATGTCGGTAAAATTATCGCTAAGAATGGATGCTGACACGTCAGAGCCTACAAAATCCGTAAACTTGACAGTTTTACGGAAAAATGCCCGTGGTAATTTAAAGAAGCCAGGTAGGAAGCAGCCAAGGCCTGGGGATGTTGAATATGAATATTCTGAAGATAGTGCTGGCAAAAAAGCAAATTTGAAGCAGACGACCATTCCGTGACAGAGGAAACAGCTGATGTCCGTGATGTCCGTGCAAGTGTTGAATCCGTGGGTGTAACAATCATGGATGAATCACTTGGGCTGATTAATGGTACCGTAGATAACGGATGGCTCGATGATACCGTAATCGATGCTGCTCAAACTATTCTAAAAAAGCAATTCCCCTTCACTGCCAGCTTTCAGCCTTGTATCTATGCTGAAGAGCCCTGCTTTCGCCCAGTTGTTGACAATTTTATTTAAATTGTAAATACACACCCTAAACCTAAAACTGGTGGTCAACATTGGATTATGTTTACAACTATGAATGTAAAATTTGCATCCTCTTGCGTTAAACTTAAGGAGGAACAGGACCTTGAGCTAAATAAATTTCTGTCAATGAATTTTTTTGTATTTTTTTATATTATAAATGTAATATGTACTTAACATTTTAAACCGGTCCTGTCATGAGATTTCTAGACTAATTTAAAAGATATCGCCTCAAAAATATCGCCCTGTATAGTGTCTGTATGGAGTTTAGATACTTCATGTTTACGGGTCCGTTACAGAGTCCATAATGCGAATTTTTGCGCACAAATAATAAATATGTTTGATAACACTATATACTCAAATATTTTAGAATATTCATAGTGTTTAAATATCTGAAAGCAATTGTTTTAATTTCATATAGTATTTGGGTGGGATAATTTTCTTAATTTTTCAAGGCAGCTTCAACACCAAAAACCTCATTTTGGAAAAATTCTGTCAATAAATATTGCTAAATTTACTATTGAATGTCAGTCCTTCATCGTAATTATTAACTGCATAAATATCGAAGGGTGAAGCTTACCTCAATGTCGTACAGGACATCGTTGAATTAGACGTATGCAGGATAAAAACGCTTCACCTTTGCATTTTCCGAGTGCGGGAAATCAATTGTGACGTCACACGAAAACATAAGCACGCAAAATTATCTAAATAGTGAGAATCTCTGCTACTAAACATGAAAAAATATTAATTTAAAAAATCTACTTCAGAAATTTATCACGATATATTGACTGTGACTTGTTTATTATGAAATAAAAATTGATCATGACGGGTGTAGCTAATCTTTACTTGATCTCGCTGCACTGAGAATTCAAACACTACGTCTATGACGTCACTGACGTCAGACTGCAAGGTAAAGAGAAACGGGTGTGTGGATTTGGCAATTTCACAGTATCTAAATATTGACAAGATCTTTAAAAATCTAAAATATTTATTTTTGAAAATAAATGTTTAAAAACCAATTTTAGAATAAAATTACACAAGAACTGTTGATTTTAACAACGTTTAACATGTATATCAGCATCGACTATGACGTAACATGTCTTTTGAGTCATGTGACATGTGCCCTGTCTCCCCTTAATGATAGCGCAATGTCAAACTCAGAATTTCATCAGCCGTTCAAATGAGCATTGCTAATATAATGCATTCTCCAGAGGAAAACATTACAGTTCACTTTATGAATTCTGATGTCCAAAAAAATCCTAATGACTGTGGTCTCTTTGCCATTGCAAACGCAATAGAGATATGTTTCGGTGGACTTCCAGAATATAAGTAATAAACAACAATGTTAAAAAGTTCTCTGGGAAATGAACTTTTAATTGGTCACGTGATCAAAGGGCTTCTCAGTAGGTTTGATCACGTACCAACTAAAAGTTCATTTCCCAGTGAACTTTTTAACATTGTTGTTTATTACTTATAGCGAGCGCAGCGAGCGTCGCCTCGCTCGAACTGCGAGATCTAACGACAATGCCTGGGCGAGGAGAAAATTCGGACTACTGCACATTCATTCCATTAGAATTTTTTGACGCAGTAATTTTGACCCACAATGCATCGCTTAGTACACAAACGCTTAAAGCCACGTTCTCGCGAGAATAACGACAAAAGTTAAAAAATAATCAATTTGCCTTGATTTAATGAATTTATCTGTTTATTGCAGAAAAATAGTCATAAACTGATTGAAATCAGGCCTGTTTAGGCTTCGGTTTGGTGAAGCAACAATGCAAACGACGTAAAGTGACGTCAGAAGCACACCGAATGCCACGTGCGGTTTGATGAGTCCGATCTAAATGAAAACTGGATAAGTATCTGCGCTCGCAGTAACGGTCGCACCGTCAACATATTATTTACATTTGAGACGAATACATGCATTTCGAGTTAACGAGGCCCGATCTACTTGATCTGCGCATACGTTTTAACAATTAAAATGACGTCAAATTGCGCTAAAATGTTTCGCTGATCTTGCTTACCTGGTAGCTCTATAGAATATGCATTGAAAGCTGGTATTTTTATTTTTTTTTTAAATATTTAAATTAATAAACAACTTTGGAACCTAATTAATTTTGAGGGATCAATTTTTTGTACAGATTCATTAATCTTATCCTGTTTTATTTCAATTTGTGAGTTAAAAAAAAAAAACATTGCAATTAAAAAAGTAAACGATTTTAGTCTTTCTCTTTGAACATGTTGAAGTGTTTATACACACTCTTTCTATTGCGAACTTAAATAAGCATGGATGATCTTCAGTTTAAAAAAATAAATCTATAAATCATTCAAATTGAACCCCAGAAATATTTTATTTTTCTATATATTACATGATATCAGTAAAAATCGCAATTTTGTCGCCTTTATCCCCCCCCTTCCTACCTCTACTCCTTTTTTCCACGTAAAACAACGTCGCGTGTTAACAAAAAAAAATAAAGCATGGCGAGAAAATTATTTCATAATGTAAGTATTATTTATTTTTTAGAAACTAATACAGTATTTCAATCGTTTGTTGGTGTTATGTAAACCCATTGCGACCGATAAAATACGTAGTTGGATAGAATAAATCCAAATTTTGTGTTTTGACATGCCCCCTTTTCACTACAATAAAGGCTACCTCCAATTTTCTTTTCATTTTTTATAAGAAGAATATAAATTGCATGATATATATGAAAAACAAAGAATTTCATCATGTATTTTTTTTTAATTTGTAAATTTCTTTATTGAAGAGTTTTAGTATGTAATTGTGTATAAAAACACGAAAAATGGTCCATATCTTGCCAGTGCCCCCATTTCACTACAATAAAGGCAAGGTAACAAAATTTCATTCTATTTTTTCTAAGCATAAAACATACTTGTATATTTCCAAGAATTAAATTTTTTTATCATTCCGTTTTCGTAATTTTCAACTAGATCGGGCCTCTTTAAATTGCATTTATTACACAAACAAAATATCACCTCGCTCTGTGATTCGGTCGCGCTATGACCTTTGACCCCCAAATAACATTCACACAGAATTGAACATATTTTCTCTTCAATAGAAAGATATTTGCAAATGTAAATATTGAAAAATGCATTATTTCTTTGAAAATCTTTTCCACTGCCCTGGATATAATGAAAACAAACTAAATGCATATATAGTCATGATGAGTAAGATTGCCTCAACCTAAATTGTCAATTCCATAGCCCCTGGGTCAGGGTTTCTGGTGTTTAGACTGGGCATTATTGATTATATAGTGAAAATTCATTAATTCATTGAAAATCTTCTCCTTAGATACTGGGTTTTAAACCAATGAACTACGTACATAAGTATGATGGAGAAGGGGGCTTCTTCCAGTATTGTGAATTTTATTGGCCACTGGGTCAGGGGTTCTAGTGTTAGGTAGGGCTCTTTAAATGAGTATGTAGTGAAAAATTTAAGCCCTAATTCTTTGAAAATCTCCTTTGTTACTGGGTACGAATTTTGAATTTCAAGACCCTTGGGTATGGTTGCTGGGGGGAGGTCAAATGATTTTACACTGAAAATAAATTAAAGCAATCTGCTTTTGTTGGTATTAATCAAACTTTTATGATGAGCAAGGGGTCTTTTCCAAAATTGAAATGTGTGGCCCCAAGGTCAGGGGTTCCTGTGGGGTTAGGACACTTCTGATTATATAGTGGAAATGCATTATTTTCTTTGTTTCTCTGCTTTTTCTCTGGGTATTACCTTATCTGAAAGTAAGCATGCCAATTGTATAAATATAGTGAGCAATGGTGCCTCTTTTAAAATTGTGAATTTTATGGCCTATGGGTTTAAACACAAACAAAATTCATTTGTGACATATAAGGCTTGTGGGTTCCTTGTTTTGTAAAAGTAGGTCAAACTCAAAGGTCAAGATCAAATGGTCAGATTTGGTGGTACCCAAGTAAGGTCTTGTCTCAAGGAGAACACCTGTGAAATAGGAAAGCCATAGCCCTGCACATTCAAAAGTTAGTGTCAACTGGTTAAAGTTTTTGAGAACAAACAGACAGAAAGACAGACAGATGGACAGGACAATATTCCCCCAAATTTTGCATTATGGGGCATAAAGGCATGCTGTACTTGTAAGACAGGAACCATAATGGGAGGAAATGCCTCCATTCCCTTTATTTTGTATGAAACTACATGTATCATCAATTCAAAATTATGTAGATTACAACTAAAATTGAGATTATTTTTAGTGTACACTGCAAAGAACTCATTTTTCTCAAACAGACTTAATGTTTGAATAGATCAGGTCAGCTATAAATACAGTAATTGATTACTCAAATCAGTCTATATAATACAGTGGGATACTATGAATTTGAAAAATACAAATATGGGAATCAATAAATGCCAGTAATTAACTTGATTAAGGTATTCAATGTATAATGAAGAACAGTTGTACAATTTTAAATAATTCTAAACTTATCTAAAACTTATCTAAAACACATTGCTCGATAACGATAAAAGTAAAATATAAGACTAAACACCTTTTCACCTAATAAAAGCAATAAAAATATTTTTAAAAAATTAAAATCGCGGATTGTAAAATGCCAAAAAAGCATTTATCTAACAGAGAAAGTTAATTATTTTTTTTAAGCATTCCCTTTCATTGCTTAGTTCAGGTTAAACTGCTACGGAGTCTTTTTAGGTCTTTCCAGCTTTCTCTGGAAAGACCTATTGATATTCTTCTGTTTCTTCTTTTTCTTATTTTTTATTATTTTTCCGCCGTGTGATTTTGAGTTTCAAGATTTATCGAAAAGACTTTTAGTCGATAAGAATGTACTTCGTAAAAGATTTTCGCGTATATGACCTTCGACAACTATCGGAGTTATGACCCCTTTCGCAATAAAAGCTTGTTATCGCTCCTCCTCCGAAACCGTAAACCGCAGAGATTCCAAACCTTTATTAATGTCTACGACTGATTTAGTAGACTCTTCAATCAAACATTGCGAAAGGATTCGTAAACTCCTATAATGAATTATTGCCCCTGAATGTTTATTTTAAAAAAATAAAAAAGCTTTAAGTCCATAAAGACAATTAAGAATTATGCGTCTTTGTTTGTACTTAATGACAGAGATCCTTTGAACAGTGAACAAAGTGTTAATTTCCATAACAAATGTATATCAAATGCTTTGTGCATATGCACAATGACACTGTCCTGAAGTAAACAAATATATACTTGCTATATAATTATCAATCATCAAAATAGACTCTATTTTTATTGACAAGTGATAATAAGAATATTTTATTGGTGTGTGAAATTAAAACCGGATCCGTAAAAGTATGGCCGACCTTCGATATCCTTAAGATATTGCCTATCCTGAAGTTTTTCTGATTCAGCCAACATTCATCAGCGATGTCCAGATTATAGAAAGTTTTACTGTACATATACATGTAGATTTTTACTCAATACATGTAATGCATTTTGTGTTAACGTTAAATGTCACATCATATTTTAATACAGTGTGAAAGATAGAAATCATAAACTAATGTGCATTAACACTGATCAAAATTTGTCTGTTGTCTGTCATCGTTGTCATTGTTGTAAACTTTTTACACTTTCATCTTCTTCTCAAGAACCACTGGGCAAATTTCAATCAAACTTGCCACAAAGTATCCTTAGGTGAAGGGTATTCAAGTTTGTTCAAATGAAGGGCAACGCCCTATTCCAAGGGGAATAATTATGAATTATTAGAATATTAATGGCATAATTTAAAAATCATATTCTCAAGAACCACTAAGCCAGGATAGATGAAACTCTTGTGGAAGTATGCTCTTGTAGTGTAGATTCAAGTTGGTTTAAATCATAACCCCCGGGAGTTAGGTGGGGCCACTATACCTGATCAAAGTTTAACAGAGGAATACATAGGAAAAGTCTTTAAAAATCTTCTCAAGAACAGCAAAGCCATATTAGGTGATACATGTATTTATATTTGGAAGTATCCTATGGTGGTGTGGATTCAAGTTTGTTCAAATCCTGACCCCCAGGGGTAGGGCTGGGCCACAATGGTCAATCAAAGTTTAACAGGAATATATAGGTAAAATCCTTAAAAATCTTCTTCTCAAGAACAGTGAAGCCATTAATTATTTGTCATATTTATATGGAAGCATTTGCAGGTGGTGTGGATTCAGGTTTTTACAAATCATGACCCGCACAGATAGGTTAGGGTGTCAAAGGAAGAGTTTTACATAGGAATATATAGGAAACTTAAAGCCATGGCTGGTCATATTTATATGGAAGCATCTGCAGGTGGTGTACATTCAAGTCTGTTCAAAACATGACCCTGGGGATTGGGTGGGGTCACATAATGGCCAATCAAAGTTTAACATAGCAATATATATTAGGAAAAGTCTTTTCAAATCTGCTATTGAAAATCAAAGCCATGGTTGGTCATAATTATATTGAAGTATCCTCAGGTAGATTCAAGTTTGTTCAAATTATGACCCTTGGGGGTAAGGTGGAGCCACAATAGACAATGGAAGTTTAGCTTGGGAGTATATAGGAACAATCTTCAAAAATCTTCTTCTCAAGAACACTAAAGCCATGATTGTTCATATTTATGTGAAAGCATCCACAGGTAGTGTAGAAAAATCATGACCCTCTGGATAGGGTGGAGCCACAATGGACAATCAAAGTTTAACATAGGAGTATAGAGGAAAAATCATCTTCTCAAGAACCGAAAAGCCATGGTTTGTCATTTTTATTTGAAATCATCCTCAAATAGTGTATCAAATATGTTCATATCGTACCCCTCCCCCTTACCTAGTTGCAGAACTGTAGCTCTCAGAAAAAAAAATATGTTGACAAACTCGAGAGCTACAGTACATGTCACCATTGAAAAAACTGAATATTTACTTTTTATTCACAAAAAGTGCGCTGTTTCTCGATTTATTTCTCTGGGTTTTTGAACTATCATCGCAAAATTACTAACATATTATTTCACTTATTCCATAACAAAACATCACTTATTATTGTTGTTAATAGCCTTTCTGGCCCTGAAATTAAGATCATTGAAAATTTCGTCTATTTATACTGCCATTTTGGTTTGCAAGATAATTCGATCCAACACACTTCGTGCAGATGTCGACTACAAGAACTAGAGTACTTGACAGTAGAGTAAAGAATGGTTTGAAATCCATTTTTTTTTTTTACAATTGAGGTAAGAATTTGGAAGAATTAATCCAGAACAAAGCGCAACTTTTTGTGCGCACTTATATACAGTTTTTACAACGGGTGGCATTGTAGCTCTCTGGTCTGTCAATTATATATTTTATTCGGAGAGCTACGGTTCTTTAGCTACCCCTTACCCCTTTTGCCTTTTAGGGATAGGTTGGGACCACTCATGCATTTAAGTTTTTTAAATACTAAATTGATTTGTACTTTTTTCCTAACCACATTACTCTGGTGAGCGATGTGGCCTCTGGGCCTTTTGTTTTCAATCCAATACTTCTTACATTAATATGGTTTGTATTTTTCCTTTGTAGGAGGACTGGAAGAAAACTCCTAAAGGACTCGCCAACTAGACAACTGTCATCTTTGAATTTTTAATTCTTCTGTAATTTATTTTATCATTATTTGTTTGTTCAATAAGTAATACATCTAAATCTACATGTAGTTGTTTTTTTTTATTCAGTTCATAATTAGGGGTTTTATCTGTCTTTTTTTTTTAAATCTTAGTTAATGATTAGAATAGTTTTTTGAGAATTTAAATTTTTTTTATTGTAAATAAAGATTTTTGCATGCAATAATTTTTTTGTTTCTAAATATATCACCTCTGATGTCACGTGTCTTAAAATTGAGTTTTTCTATCTTTAACTTTTAAGATGATTTTTGCGAGTCCTACATCTTGATGGATTTATTAGGATCAGTGCACGACATACATTCAAGTCTTTCCTTGTGCATTAGTTTAAAAGTTTTATACAATTTTACTAAGAATTATTGTACTTACTGTACAAAACGTGGCCCCCGGTAAATTGCGCAAAAATAAAGTATAGAAAGAAGATCCATGAGATTAATAAAGCAATCCCTCTAGGTCTAAATCGCAACTTTGCGAAACAGGAATTAAAAGTCAGTAAAAATAAAGAACGGGGCTACGTTTTGAAAGAGGGGTCACTGCAATTCACGAATCTCCATTAATATTCAAAGTTATTCCGATCTTTAAAGCGGGAATACATGGTGAAGGTGTAGGAGTTAAAGTATCAGCATACATGTACAGTGGACCCTCAGATATCCGGATGCTTCAGTATCCGGACGATTTTTCATCGGGACGAATTCGAAATTTTTGAATGTTATACTGTCTTGTTTAAATGGTGATTCAGGTATCCGGACGCTTCAAATATCCGGACTATTGACGAGGAACCAAAGTGTCCGGATAAATGAGGCTCCACTGTATATAATAAAAAAATGTTTTCTACATAAGGCATGCGCAGCTGAGGCGTTCCATATACATGATAAATCGTTTTCACGCAATAATTGGAAATTAAGTTTGAGCCCGCTAAACAGAAATAAAAAAATGCATGTTTAACAGAGCATTTGACAAAATATTTGGGTTTTAAAAGTTTGTATCTGTTCATCATCATAAGTAATGCAACAATGTTCCGCAAAATAAATTCTCCTTTCGTTTCCTGAACAGATTCCAAGACTTCCTGAAAATGACTTAGTACGCATTTCCATTGCTCTAGTTCGAAAATCTGAAAATAAAGGTGATGAAGAGTTGCAGATGCAAAAATGCATCACAGCATGCCTTAACACACTAAATAAGTATCATTAGCTTGAATGATAGTCCGTGGACCGGAAGTCCAATTTTTACTAAAATGCGCTTGGTAAGAGATCTAGAAAATTTGACTTCATAATCTGGAAATGGGACATAATTAGAAAATGGCAAAGAATATTTCTTTCGCCCAGATCTCGAGTTTGATGAACCTATTGCATCGTAGAAGTCAAGCTGCATTGTTGTGCATGGCAGTCTTGCGCACTGTAATTGTATGTCTGAGAAGGGGGGTGTTTTAACAGTCAAGTTTTACATGTTTTACTTTTTAAAGTGTTTTTAAATTGATTTTAACCTAACTATAAAGACTGGCGATTATTCCTTAAATTGACGCACTTAGACATGTCTAAATATAGATACAGCTACGTAGATGACTTTTTTATAGGGTGGGTATGACCTTTCACATTTTACTTTTTTTTCATGTGTAGTTTTGCTAAACATAAAAACCGACTGTCGACCTCGGTCGTCTGCACGAGAAAGCATGAAGAATAAAAAGCAGTTTCCAGTGTACTTCGAACAGCACAACCGTGACCACGCTAAATTGCCTGATCCGCGCCCATTCTGTTCGGGTAGGAGAGATCTATGAGTGGACTCCGGAACGTGGCTTGAGAGGCATTTTGAAAGAAATGTTCTGAAGACAGCGTGCGGTATGTAAAAGAAGGTGTCCCATAATTGTACTGTTGAAACAATATCAAAGGATGTGCATCGGGTCATTCTAATTTAGCTATTTCAAGTCAAATATGAGCCACTAATTAACAGAACCAAAACAAAACTAGAGGTACTGTGAGCAATGAGCTCACTAAATGATACCCCCCGCCTCCCATATGGTTATAACTGATGACAAAGTCCATGGTTTGCCATGGCCGGGAAACCCAAAATATGTGTCAGATCAAAAAGTAAAATAGGAGGTGCACAATGGCAATATGTTATAAAGATTCTGTGAAAGTTTCATTAAATTTCACTCAGTGGTATAAGAGGAGTTGCGGATAAGAGATAGGTACCCTAAAGCGTAACAGACGGGCGGACGGACGGACGGACGTACAGACGGACGGACGGACAGACGGACGGACGGAATTAACGATTACTATATACCCTCCCGCTTTTCAAGCGGGGGGGGGTATAACAAAATAAAAAAAAATGAATTAAAACTACAGTTTATGATCAAATACCAATATATTACTCCATAACGTTACAGATCCGCAGCTAGAGGTACTATGAGCAGTGAGCTCACTAAATGATACCCCCCGCCTCCCATATGGTTATAACTGATGACAAAGTCCATGTTTTGCTGTGGCCGGGAAACCCAAAATATGTGTCGGATCAAAAAGTTAAATAGGAGGTGCACAATGGCAATATGTAATAAAGATTCTGTGAAAGTTTCATTAAATTTCACTCAGTGGTATAAGAGGAGTTGCGGATAAAAGATGGGTTGGTACCCTAAAGCGTAACAGACGGACGATTACAGTGTACCCTCCCAATTTTTAAGCGGGGGGGGGGGTATGATGATGCTTTATTATACCCCCCGCTTGAAAAGCGGGAGGGTATATAGAAATCGTTAATTCCGTCCGTCCGTCTGTACGTCCTTCCGTCCGTCCGTCCGTCTGTCCGTCCGTCCGTCCGTCCGTCTGTTACGCTTTGGGGTACCCATCTCTTATCCGCAACTCCTCTCATACCACTGAATGAAATTTGATGAAACTTTCACAGAATCTTTATTACATATTGCCATTGAGCACCTCCTATTTTACTTTTTGATTCGACACATATTTTGGGTTTCCCGGCCACAGGAAAACATGGACTTTTTCACCAGTTATAACCATATGGGAGGCGGGGGGTATCATTTAGTGAGCTCATCGCTCACAGTACCTCTAGTTTTCTAAGACATCACCACTAGGTATGTTAGCTTTACAATGTATGTCTTCTGAGTTTTTGGTCACAATATCAAAGAAGACTAGAGGTACTGTGATCAATGAGCTCACTAGATAATACCCCCCGCCTCCCATATGAATAAAATGGTAGTGTCCTTGTTTTGCTCTGGAAAATCCAAAATATACCTCAGATCAAAAAGTAAAATATAGAGGTGCACAATGGCAATATGTATTAAAGATTCTGTGAAAGTTTCATCAAATTTCCTTCAGTGGTATGAGAGGAGTTGCGGATAAGAGATGGGTACTCCAAAGCGTAACTGACGGACGGACATACAGACGGACGGAAATCCCGATTACTATATAACCTCCCACTTTTCAAGCGGGGGTATAACAATTTAATTCTTCAAAACATGCTATTTAAAACATTACCAATTAACGTTTTGACATTCTCTCCCTCTCTCTCAAAAGAGATATGCCTCTATCTAACAAAAATCGGAAGCGACAGTTTTGAAGAAAACTCCTGTCTCTTTTTGCGTATATCAAATTTATTCTGTTTCAAGGGGGCGATTTTTTTCGAATAATGGATATACCCTATTTAAAACACAGAAAATTTAGTTGTCTTATTTTGCTCTGTGACTAATTAAGACACTTCATTATACCCCCGCTTGAAAAGTGGGAGGGTATACTGTAATCGGTATGTCCGTCCGTCTGTCTGATACGCTTTGGGGTACCCATCTCTTATCCGCAACTCCTCTTATACCACTGAGTGAAATTTAACTAGAGGTACTGTGAGCAATGAGCTCACTAAATGATACCCCCCTCCCCTCCCACATGAAAAAAATGGCAGTGTTCATGTTTTGCTCTAAAAAATCAAAAATATAAGTCAGATCAAAAAGTAAAATAGGAGGTGCACAGTGGCAATATGTAAAAGATTTTGTGAAAGTTTCATCAAAGAAAGTGGGCGCTTTAGATGGCGATTCGGCAGGAATAGTGGCTCATGAAAAGAATAAAAAAATATCATTGATTTATACATTTTTTTCAAAACCTAGCCAATTACTGTGTTGTAGGTAAATGTAAAATGGACAAATATTCAGTTAAATATGTTTGATTTTATTTTAATATGCACCTGAATATAGCCGTACGAGTCAAATGATGCAAAAATCGACTCTTTTATAGCCGATTTTCATTGATTTTGTTGTTTCTGGGTCTTCACTCCATGGATTTTAAATGTGTTATCCGAGTATTTTTTAACCGTAAAATTTATTCCAATTGTTTAAAAAATGGAGAGACGACCCAGAATTAAATACCAAAATCTAAACTTTTTCCATTTATTTTCTGGTAGAAAATTGACAAAGTCCAAATGTATAAGGCTTTGGCTTTAAATAATGACTTAAATACTAGCTATGTATAGTGTTCCACGGTAGCTACATTGGTTTGTCGCTGGATTCGAGCCATATCGAAGCAGTATTTTAGGATCGAATACAGTGATTTCTTTTATTTTATTTTTGTTTGAGCTTGAAATTTTTGAATTTTAAATACTCCTTGAATAAAGTAGCAAATTAAGGTTTATAAATTATTTTACATTAATTGTTTTATTTTTCAATGCGTTTAAATTTTGTCATTTAAAGTGCTAACGTTCTCAAATGGAAATAAACATACATGAACTTGTAACTACAAAGTTACACCTGATGAAAAATATTGAATTTATTAAAAAAAAAACTAGCAACTTCGATCGGTCTGTTTATACATTCAATATTTTCAGTGCAATTGAAAACTAAGCACAAAAATTATTTAGTGTTAGACTTCTGTTATATTCTATTACATGTAAATGTACAGCTGATGTATCCAGCATAGATAATTTATCTTTCTTGACACCTTTTTATTGAAAAAAGTATTTACAAATAAATAAACATAAGACAGAAATCCATTCCCATGCAGTTTCTATAAGATGTATAAGATACGCATTAAAACTACATGGTGCTTGGACATTTAAATCTGAATTGTTTCGTGTCAATGATTCCTGCCGACTGCCTATCAAGTGCGCCCACTTTCTTTCCTTCAGTGGTATGAGAGGAGTTGCGGATAAGAGATGGGTACCCCAAAGCGTAACAGACGGACGGACGGACGTACAGCTAGACGGATGGACGGAAGGACAAACTGATTACTTTATACCCTCCCGCTTTTCAAACGGGGGGTATAATGACACTTTCATAGAATCTTTATTACATATTTACATTATGTACCTCCTATTTTTCCGACACATGTTTTGGATTTCCCGGCCACAGCAAAACACGAACTTGCCATTATAATCATGTGGGAGGCAGGGGGTATCATTTTGTGAGCTCATTGCTCACAGCACCTCTAGTTTTATGCGAAATTGAAAGTCAATCTGCAGTTTCCAAAATATTGTACTGAACATGTCAAATTAATTTCGTTTTCTGTTACTGTTTTCTTCTTTTACAACTTTTGCTACTTTAGGGTAAAATAATAAACGAACTGAAACACACTCATTTTGGAAATCACTAGTTAAAAAAAATACAAAAATGTGTAGATTACTGCTTGTTGTGTTTCTTTTTGCGTTTCAGTATATATTTTGAATATTTTCAACAATCCAAATGAATTTGCATTACCACATCTATAATGGATTCCAAAACTTCTAAAAATTCTTATAAAGTTACAAAGATGGCTTCCGTCTAGAATTCGTTTTTATTATACCCCCTGCTTGAAAAGTAGGGGTACATAGTAATCGGTATTTCCGTTCGTCCGTCCGTCCGTCTGTTACGCTTAGGGGCACCCATCTCTTATCCGCAACTCCTCTCATACCACTGAAGGAAATTTAATGAAACTTTCACAGAATCTTTATTACATATTGCCATTGTGCACCTCCTATTTTACGTTTTGGTCTGACATATATTTTGGATTTTCCAGAGCAAAACATGAATACTGCCATTATATTCATATGGGAGGCGGGGGGTATTATTTAGTGAGACCATTGCTCACAGTACCTCTAGTTTCTATACAGAAGTGGATAAACGTCAGGAGTACTGCGCAACAATCCAGCTAAAAGCTACAATCATCATCTGCACATGGAGTTGACGTCTACTATTTGTTTCTATTATAGACCTCGATAAACAAGAGCATATTTTACGTGCATTTTTAAATATTTGCATATCCACTGCTCTCTTTCACTATGAACATGTAGCCATCAACTGCGTTCATAGGACTAGCACGCATCATGGAATATGCCAGCAGAGCAATTGCTATTCATAACGCCATGTTCACTTAATAACGTTGTTTATTTCTTAAATGAGGCAATTTCAAACAAGAAGTACCGTGATCAATGAGCTCACCAAATGACCCCCCCGCCTCTAGGAGACTCGAGATAAGTGCATGTCGGAACAAACAGAAAAATTGCAGACGCACAATGACATTCATGAAATAATCTGTGAAAGTATCATTTAATTTTATTCTGTGCAGGTATGTTAAGAGTTGTGGATAAGAGATGGGTACCCCAGAGCATAACAGACGGACGGACGAATGGGTAGATGACGAACGGACATCCCGATATCACTATATACCTTCCAACTTTTCAAGCAGGGGTGTAATAACATTGAATTCAAGAATAAATTCAAAAGAAAATCCTGAACAGAATGTTATGCCCTCTTTACATATTTGGGAAATATATATTGTGATGTCTGTTATGCTATGGGGTACCCATCTGTTATCCGCAACTCCTCATATATCACTGAATGAAATTTAATCTTTGTTACATTGTGCCATTGTACACTTTCTATTTTCACTTTTGATCGGACATTCCATAGCAAAAAATGGAAGATTTTTTATAACATGCCACCAAATTTTCATTAATTCCCAATTATCTCCATTGAATGAGGGCGTGGCCCTTTATTTGAACTAACTTGAATCCCCTTCATCCAAGGATGCTTTGTGGCAAGTTTGGTTGAAATTTGCCCAGCAGTTCTTGAGAAGAAGTCGAAAATGTGAAATGTTCAGACAGACAGACATCTAGACAGACAGAAGGACAAAAATGTGATCAGATAAGCCTTCGGCTCAGATGAGCTAAAAAGGTTTTTCTTACAAACATGTATATCCATAAAAGCTTCGATTTCCTCCCTACCCAAGGAGCAACGATGTGGCCCGTGTGTCTCCTGTTTTCTATACATTCTCAATAAATCTTTGACTCACTGTTCAACCTACCAACAGGGCCTATGCCTTATGTGTTGAATAAATTAGAATCAGCATTATGTCATAAAGTTTATAAATTTCCTTTTTTCTACCTCAAAAGTTCCAGAGGACTTGGGGAGATGCAACCAGAAATACAGGCACACATCATGGATTGGTGATCAGTAAAGCTTACATGTCAGCTGATATGAGCTAAAATGGCGGTGTTTCAAAGAATCACAAAAAAACCTCTTATTTTACAAATAATATTTTATTCAGTCAAAATTTTACAGTTATGAGTGCATGTACTGAGATAAAATTAATAAATGTTTTCATCTGAGGTGTGAAATGAAGTTTGATACAGTTTGTACTTGAGCAGTGTTGATTGCTGTTTTGTGAAGTCCATTACAAGCAGAAAATGTGTACTTGAATACTGATTCCATTAAGGACTCCATCCTTGCCTGATAGTCCGGTAACATTATTGGCTGATTTTTCTTGTGGACTGAACATTGTAGGTGACTGAAAGGGATCCTTCCAACAAGTGTCAGCAATCTGCATTATGTCATCATCCCTCTCTGAAACATAAGTAATCTGAAATTATATTACAGAGATAAACTTTTAATCTAGAAGTGTACATCCCAAGATCAATCATTTGGAAAATCTAGATGCAAGCCTAATAAAGGTCATCCTTAGATGTATCATCCATGCAAGTTTGGTAATCACAGGTCTCATGGTTACTTGGAAATGAAACCTTGCATAAAAAATTTGAACCTGCTCACTCATCTGGAAAATGTCAGATCCAGGATCTGATGCTAGCCTGGTAGTATGCTGCTATGCATCGTTATATGTACCATAGTTAGCTGTGATTTCTTTTGTTCTAAGTGTTGGCTATCTGTACATAAACCACACTTTTCTATATTTCCGCCCAAAGAGTCGGAACAAAAGAGCATTTCCTAGAACTATAAAGCCACAATTTATAAATGAAGCAATATATCAAACTGATGAGATTAAAATTTAGAAATTGTAGACAGCATTATGTTATAATAGTCAATGAAAAACTTGCATTTTATACTTCAACTTTCGTTAATTAATGAAAAGCAACTTTTTCTTTCATTTTTTTTTTATTCTATTTTTTAAAAAATAGTGTCATAATCAAGGTGACACTACTTGGTGAAAATTAGTAACTGATGTCATCGATGTCTCTTAAAAAGATTCCAATATCGCTCTTTTAATAGACAATGAAGAAAACAAGGTACATATACAAACAAAAATGTACCCAGTACTTAATCAAATTTTAGATTGGATCTACTTAAATTCAAGAAGTACATCTAGTATTGAATCAAAATTTCGTGTAGTGATCTAGTTGACCTAAGGGACTCCATAAAGCTCCATAAATCACTTTTTAATTCATACCATGTTAATAAACATTGGTTTCTAAAAATGCTTTTTCGGATAAAAATGTCTACTTTTAATTAGACCTTTCTGAGAAGTTCAAAGAACCTTAAAGCACATTGAGAGGCATATAATGAAAATTGTTGCATGAAAAGTTTTAATTTTCAAGCTTCATTTAAACACTTTTTGAATTTAATTTTAAATTAAAGAGTTGTCCTTCCTGGCTGAGGGTCGGAGTCCCTTAATTAGATTGAAATGTATATATTCCTAAGCATTATTTAATATTTTCAATAAAAAAGGAAAAATATAACAAGATAGAGAAGGCCCCTTGTACCACACTGCAGGTTAATTGATTTTGAGTCCCTGGACATATGCGTAATAACTTTGACAATCATATGCATGGGAAAATCAATGTGAAACTAAAACTTATCATCATCATGTGGCATGCCAAAAATCCAGCTACAGGTGTATCTCATAATTTGAACATGTATCTTCCACCGCTACCCCAGATTTTTAAATGACTGAACCCAAGATTTTACCGTTTCTATCACCCTTGAACGTTTGAGTCGCCCTTTGTAAGGAACAATGGGGAATGAATTTCACAAACTGCAGACCACTGCATTGGATTGGATCTTCCCCAGTTTGGGTTCTGTTTCAGTGTTTGATATTGACAGTTTCACTAGGTACATTCATACTGTCTTCACGATATGAAGCCTAAATAAAGTTTTGATTTAGGTGTTTGTTCTTTTTATATCAATGAATAATGTCACAAATTATTGAATCAAGAATGTATATACCCTTAATCTGGAAATTTTTGCTGTAGATAAATTTTTAGCAAATTTGCGAGTTCACTGCATTTGCAAAAATATTTTTCTTAAAAATAAATCACCAATAAGAAAATGTATACAAAGAAGTGGTCATTCGCAAAATTTTGAAACGTAAAAATTAATGAACAGCATTTTGACCTGAATTCGCAAAATAAAATCGATGTAAAAATTTCCAGATTTGCGATATAATGCACTTTTAGTAACAGTACTGAAATTGACTGTATTTAGTACTAGATCTTTACTAAAATTTTTGATACAAGTAAATTTTGGATCAGGACATCTTTAAACAAAATGTTTGGTTGCCCTCTCCCGACTCAGGGTAAAAATATAGGGTCAGTAGGTAGATGGGAATTTTTTTAAAAAAAGAAATTAATTCAACATATTTGTTCATAGAATAAGAGGAATAAATAGAACAAGAGATGTTTGTAAAACACGTATGCCTCCCTCCCCCAAGGTGTAATTTTTCCAAGTTCAAGGGGCATAACTCTATCAAAGATGGTGCAATCGTAACCAAATCAGAACTTAACCTAGATCATACTAGCTAACCTCTGACATAAAAAAATCTGGTCATGATCAGATTTGGAAAGTGAATAAAATGCCCCACAACAGCATGATACACCAGTCAAATATTGTTCAATAATCATAAATTGGTTGGGGTGCAAGAAAATCAAGTAACCTTGATTCACAGATTGAAAAAGATTTCAATGATCTTATTTCCATTTCTTATCATGTTTAAAATATTGTACATACATCTCTTAGAGACTTATAGTGTAGGGATTAATTATAACAAATAATACATCATATAATTCTAAACTGGCTGTATTAGAGCTTAACAAATATCCATTTGCAGCTTTAAATTGTTTATTGCATATTTTATGAAATAATGGAAATGCTACAGTCTAATAAAAAAAATAAAAAAACAAATTATTCTTTAGACTATAAAATTCTAAGTCAGTAAGTGAGACATGACTGCAATTTGTTGCTAATATATAACAAGAGGCCCACGGGCCTTATAGGTCACCTGAGTAACATGTAAAACTTTCCAACAACTGAATTTGGTTTGACTATTTCAAACCATAAGCTATTAAGCCTAGCTTGAAATGCATAATTTTGAAAGAGGCACCATTGTTTATCATTACTATACACTTAGCATGCTTATTTTTGTTACTTAATACCCAAAGGCAGATCAGAGAAATAGAGAGAAAATGCATTTCCATTGCCATATATTTCAAAATTTTGGAAATTTTATAAATTTCATGTCATCAGAAATGGGTGATTAAAATCAAATAGCAGATTTCAAAGTATTACTTTATTTTCAGGCTATATACCCCCCCCCTGTTCTGCAGTACCCCTAACATAGGGGCCCTGAAATTAACCATTTTGGAAGAGGCACATTTCTTCATCATAAATATATACTTAGATCATTGGCACTATACCAAGGAGAAAAGGAAAACTTTCCAAAGAATTCATGTGTTTTCACAATATAATCATTATAGAGCACCAACCTAACACCAGAACCCCTGACCCAAGGGTAAAAAAATTCACAAAATTGGGAAGAACCATTCTTCCTCATCATTACTATGTACATAGTTTATTGGTTTTATACCCAGGAGCATAGGAGAAGAATTTTAAAGAATTTATGCATTTTCACTATATAATCAACAGAGCCACCAGCCCCTAACACCAGAACCCCTGACCCTGGGGCCATGAAATTAACAATTTTGGAAGAAGCAGATTTATTCAATTTTACCATGTACTTGGTTAGTTTATTTCATACCCAGGAGAAGAGAAGAAGATTTTTTAAAGAATTAATATATTTTCACTACATAAACAATTAAAGAGCCCCGCCCTAACACCAGAACCCCTCACCCATGGGCTATGAAATTCATAATTTTAGAAGAGGCATTCTCGATCATCATAACTATGCACTTTGTTTCTTTGATTAATATCCACGACCAGAGAAGAAGATTTTCAAAGAACTAATGCATTTTCACTATATAACCAATAGAGCCCCGCCCTTACACCAGAACCCCTGACCCAGGGGCCATGAAATTCACAAATTGGGAAGAAACATCCTTCCTTATTATAACTATGTACATTGTTCTTTGGTCATATATCAAAGCACAGAGGAGAAGATTTTTAAAGAATTTATGCATTTTCACTATATAATCTATAGAGCCACGCCCTAACACCAGAACCCCTGACCCTGGGGCCATGAAATTCACAATATTTGAAAAGGCAATCTTATTCAACATAATTATATACTTGGTAAGCTTATTTAATGCCCAGGAGCAGAGAAGAAGATCTCCAAAGTAGTAATGCATTTTCACTCTACAGTATATTTAGCCCCGCCCTAGGACTAGCACCCCTAACCCTAGGGCCATGAATTTCATAATTTTGGTAGAGGACTCAATGCTGATTACAATCATGCAAACAGTTTGACTGCTTGATGTCCAGGAGTAAAGAAGAAGATTTTTAAAGATTGCACTAATTTAAGTGGTTTTGGCCCCACCCCTCAGGCCCCAGGGGGGCAGGGACCATGAAATTCACAATTTTTGTTCCCCTTCACCCATAGATGCTTTGTGCCAAATTTGGTTGAAATTGGCTGAGCGGTTTCAGAGAAGAAGCTCAAAATGTTTAAATGTTAATGCACGGCGCACGACGACGGACAACAACGGATAGCAATAGGTCACCTGAGTTTACTCAGGTGACCTAAAAATTGAAATGTAATTTTTTTTTTTCAATGAACACATGTATAATTAGTTTTAATTATATTATACAATACTAATTTAGTTTTAGTGGTACACTAAAACATCAATTTGTTTTAATTACATTACACAAATCGAAAGATCTATATCTGGACTATACCCATCAAGAATTCTTAATTAACACAAGAAATTATGAGGACATATCTTTTTGCCCAACTCCCAAAAGATAAATTAAGATAACACTGCATGATCAGATCTAGAGATGCTCTTGCCAGTAAGCTCCCGACAATAAACTCATTAATTTCTCTCTAATTTGACATGCACAATTCTGCAATCAAAATTCTCCTTGACCAGTGCTTGATAATTATGCCCATGGGACTAACTGAATTCCTCTCAAAACATTAACATTTGTTACAGATTGCTGTAAAGTATATGATGAAACAATAAGTTTTTACTTAATTTAACATTTCTAAATAAGGATACAACTATATCTTAAAATTTTTTAGGATTATGAAATTTAAAAATTAAAGACTTAGTTTTAAAAAAAAATCACTTAAAGGTCACAGTGACCTTGAAATAGGTCACGATACACCTTCTACCTTAGATGTATACTTTTTCCAAGTTTGAAAGCTCTAGGTCTAATAGTTTTCTAGTTATGAGCCGGACAGGATTTTTCCATATTTTGCTACAGCATCTTTATTAAAGGTCAGAGCGACCTACTTTTTGTGCGCAACACACTGTCTACCCAAGAAGTATCAGTTGACAAAGTTTGATAATCCTAGTTCTAATAGTATTCAAGTTATGAGCCAGACAGGAATGGACAGACGGACAGACTGACGGACGGACATGAAGCCTATAACATAATATGTCTTGTCTTAAGACAGGCATATAACAAGAGGCCCATCGGCCACATCGCTCACCTTAGAAGCTTTGACCATTCTGTTCTTTACCAGATTTCCCCCTTGTGATACATATTGTGACCCCACCCTATCCCACTGATATTAATTAAAATAATTTGAAATCTACACTACCATAGGATGCTTCGATTCCCCATTGTAAAACTTTGATTCCCCATTGTGGCCCCGCCCAACCCCCAGGGGTCATGATTTGAACAATTCAGAATCTACACTACCCCAGGATGCTTCCACATAAGAGTCAGCTTTTCTGGCCCAGTGGTTCTTGAGAAGAAGATTTTTGAAGATTTTTCCTATATATTTTTATGTACAACTTCAATTCCCCATTGTGGCCCCGCCCAACCCCCTGGGGTCATGATTTGAACAATTTAGAATCTACACTACCCCAGGATGCTTTCACTTAAGTTTCAGCTTTTCTGGCCTAGTGGTTCTTGAGAAGAAGATTTTTTAATGACCCCACCCTACTTTTGTCTTTTCTTGATTATCTCCCCTTGTGATGGGACTTTGCCCTTTATTTTAACAATTTAAATTCCCCTTTACCCAAGGATCCTTTGTACCAAGTTTGGTCAAAATTGGCCCAGTGGTTCTTGAGAAGAAGTCGAAAATGTGAAAAGTTTACAGACGGACAGACAGATGGACGGACGGACGACAGACAAAATGTGATCAGAAAAGCTCACTTGAGCCTTCGGCTCAGGTGAGCTAAAAATCTGGTCATTCATTCGTAACAGCATTCATGACATATTTACCATGATTAAATTACATATACAAGTTTTTGTGTATTAAGAAATCTTTTATCTAAAAAAGGCTTTAACTTACAATGACAAACAAGAGGCCCATGGGCCACATCGCTCACCTGAGCACTAAGGGTAGGGAAAAGTAGAAAATGGCTTTTTATTGTAAAGTTTAAATCCAAAAGTAGTCCCATGACCAATCATGGATTTTGCTATTTTTCAGAAAATGATTTTTAAAGAAATTTCCTATATATATCTTTAAAAACTTTGGTCGGCCATTTTGGCCCCGCCCTACCCCTGGGGGTCATGATTAATGAATTTGAATCTACACTACCTGAGCATGCTTCCATATAAATATGATGAATTAGGCTTTGTCATTCTTGAGAAGAAGATTTTTAAAGAATTTTCCAATATATTTCTATGTAAAACTTTTGTGGGCCATTTTGGCCCCACCCTACCCCTGGGGGTCATGATTAACGAATTTGAATCTACACTACCTGAGCTTGCTTCCATATAAATATGATGAATTATGACTTTGTCATTCTTGAGAAGCAGATGTTTAAAGAATTTTCCAATATATTTCTATGTAAAACTTTTGTGGGCCATTTTGGCCCCGACCTATCCCCAGGGGTCATGATTTGAACAAACCTGAAAGTACAATACCTGAGCTTGCTTCCATATATAGATGAATTATGGCTTTGTCATTCTTGAGAAGAAGATTTTTAAAGAATTTTCCTACATGTTTCTATGTAAAACTTTGGTCGGCCATTTTGGCCCCGCCCTACCCCCAGGGGTCATGATTTGAACAAACTTGAATCTACACTACCTGAGCATGCTTCTTTATAAATATGATGAATTATAGCTTTGTCATTCTTGAAAAGAAGATTTTTAAAGAATTTTCCTACATGTTTCTATGTAAAACTTTGGTCGGCCATTTTGGCCCCACCCTACCCCCACGGGTCATGATTTGAACAAACTTGAATCTACACTACCTGAGCATGTTTCCCAATAAGTTTCATCTTTCCTGGCAAAGTGGTTCTTGAGAAGAAGATTTTTAAAATATGCCACCAAATTTTCATTAATTCCCAATTATCTCCCCTTGAAGGAGGGCGTGGCCCTTCATTTGAACAAACTTGAATCCCTTCACCTAAGGATACTTTGTGGCAAGTTTGGTTGAAAATGGCCCTGCGGTTCTTGAGAAGAAGTCGAAAATGTGAAAAGTTGACAGACAGACGGACAGAGAGACAGCCGGACACCGGACAAAATGTGATCAGAAAAGCTCACTTGAGCTTTCAGCTCAGGTGAGCTAAAAATTAATATATGTTCATTAAATTTTCATATTAAAAAGTGCATTCAATGTTTCATTATTTAGTAGGGCTTGAATTAAGTGGGCATTTTTTTTTTAAAGAAAGTCAACTTTGTGCTAAATTTGAAAGTATTCCAGTTTTGGGTTTGAAGTTATTTTTTCTTTCTCTTAATTAATTTACTTAACAAGTGCAATATGTTTTAAATGTAAAGTTAGGCATACAATATCTCTGCTCACTTTTTTTCATAGTATGAAAGTTATTTTCCAAGATTAATTGATATGTACATAATTAAATATTGTTTCTCTTTTTCTTGCCTATCTTGGTTCGTTTTGTTCCTGTTGGCCCTGATACAATCTACTTCTATTGGACGCCATTTTAAATTGACTTCAAACTTTGATTTGTCAAGACAACTCCCAGTTAATTGTTTACACCTGCACTAATAATTTACTGGTAAACGGCCTACTGAGCATAGCCATGGGCATTGTTTACATAGATCCAAGCTTTGGGTTGTAACTATAAGTTAAAAGTGCAACCTAATTTATGAACCAAATCTGTAAATCGGGACTCTGTAAAGCCCCTTTTGCAGTGAGCTAATGAAGAGTACTCGATGATGTGAAGTTACAATATTCATTACCTGAACCAGTAGTCCCAAATGAAATATGTCCATGCGAATGTTTGCGTTGAGTTGCCTGTTCTAAGGAACATTGGTGAAAGCACCTCTTGTACACTGATGCAGTCTTTCTGAAAGAAAATAACTGGACATGTTTCAGATGAACAGTAAGGGCAGGGCAGACTACAATAATGGTGATGCCTTCTTATCGAAGCACACTTAAGAAAAAAAGAATTAATGTACAATTGATATATCATCATTTTTAAAGCATTTGACATGTGGGAAAAGACCAGTCACATTAAATTACAACTTAATTACATTTCAGAATTTAAGTCTAGACCTAAAAAAACCCCAATTAAACAAAAACCTAAACTGACAGCTGAAAAAGACCCCGCTCCCTTTTAATCATAAATTGCGGGCAGATACAACAACCATATAATGAAATAAAATCTAAACCCTAAAAGATAAGAAGGGACAAAGACACCCAAAACCTAACCTATCACCTAACAGACCCACCATCCTATTAACCATTAATAATGGGAAGATACGTAAAGCAAATGAATCAAATAAACTCCAAACCAAACCCCATAAGCTAACTACAATGGCAGAAAGGACAAAGATACACCTACCCCTCCCCCTTAGACCCCCCATCCCCAATACACCTATGTTAATGGGAATATGAACATTTAACCTAAAACCTACACTTTCATCTATTAGACCCCCACAACCTCTTAACCAGTATAAAGGGAGAGAAAGGGGATATACAATAACC
Source organism: Saccostrea glomerata (assembly GCA_003671525.1). NCBI lineage: Eukaryota > Metazoa > Mollusca > Bivalvia > Ostreida > Ostreidae > Saccostrea > Saccostrea glomerata. The sequence continues at coordinate 204,541 of PRKT01000283.1, forward strand.
TAAAATATGACAACCCTCCCCAATCTAAATCTTAAAATATCCAATTTAACCAAAACCTTTCACCTTTATGGACCCCACTCCCTTTTAACCACTAATAATGGGGAAATACTAGGAAATACTTCAAATAAACAAGACTCTAAAACCCCACAAGACCCCCACAACCAGTCAATGAAATGACTTTAACACAAATAGGGGATAAACATTTCTAGAAAGCTGACTTTGTGATCGAAAAAGCACACACCGACTTAAAAGAGCAGCCTCCTAGAATATGCAGGGCCTAAACTCTACCTAACCACTGCAATCCCTGGGGACATAAACAATGGAACAAAGGACAGAGATATTCTAAACCCTTAGATCCTTAACCCTGCAAAATACACCTTAAACGAAGGGACATGAGAGATAAGGAGAAATGCTGCCAAAAACTCTAACACTTAACCTGAAACCTATACTATCACCTAACAAGACCCCCTCCCATTTAACCATACATAATGGGCAGATACAACAATCAAATAATGAAATAAACTCAAAATCTAACCCCACAAGATAAGAAAGGACAAAGATACTACACTCCCCTTATGCCCACCTCCCATTACAATACACCGTGAAATTTAATGAAACTGATAGAATCTTTATTACATATTTCCATTGTGTATCTCCTATTTTACCTTTTGATCCAACACATATTTTCGATTTCCTGGCCTCAGCAAAACACGGACTTTGCCATTATAGTCATATGGGAGGCAGGGGGTATCGCTTAGTGAGCTCATTGCTCACAGTACCTCTAGTTTTATGCAAAATTGGAAGTCAATCTGCAGTTTCCAAAATAATGTACTGAACATGATTAATTAATTTCGTTTTCTGTTACTATTTTTTTCTTTTAAACTGCTACAACTTTAGGGTAAAATAATAAACGAACTGAAACACACTCTTTTGGAAATCACTAGTTAAAAAAATACAAAAATGTGTAGATTACTGCTTGTGTTTCTTTTGCGTTTCAGTATATATTTTGAATATTTCCAACAATCCAAATGAATTTGCATTACCACATCTATATTGCATTCCAAAATTTCTAAAAATCCTTATAAACATACAAGGATGGGTTCCTGTAAATGTTTTACCAAGCCTAGAATTCGTTATTACAGCCCGGAGTTTAAGCGTTGGTGTATGTGGATTTGGGTGGGAATAGTTATTCAGAATTAAAAGTTTTTTAAACATTTAAAAGATTGTTAATCAGAATGTTCTTTCCCTTTATAAATCACGAGATACATAATATATTTACTTCCATAAAGTCAGTCTTTAAAGATAAATGTTTTTCATATCTAATATATAAAGTTGCTTATCATTTACTATCGAAAAAAACGACAGGTCCCTTTTTTTTTAGAGTTTATTTCTCGCATAAAAACGTACTCTACATAGTTCGTGTTTTATATTCTAAAATTGAAAATTAAATACATTTTTGAATATAGGTGATGCATGTGTCTAACTTCAATTTATATTTTATGCAGCCAACATTTAAACGAGGAATTGAAGTTTAAAATGGTATCGTTTTTGTTTGATATTTATCCGACTATAAGTTTTCAAAATATTCGCAACTATCGTCTCCATCAATTAGACGCATGCCTAATATCGAAGCGGTTTGATGATCAAGACTCATTTTCATTATTTACTTGACATATTTTCATTGTTTACTTTATATATTTCCCGGGCGACAATTGATGGTTACATCAATGTTTATACAGAAGTGGAGAAACGTCAGGAGTACTGCGCAACAATCCGGCTAAAAGCTACAATCACCATCTGCACATGGAGTTTACGTCTCCTATTTGTTTCTATTATAGACCTCGATAAACAAGAACATATTTTACGTGCATTTTTAAATGAGGCAATTTCAAACAAGAAGTACCGTGATCAATGAGCTCACCAAATGATCCCCCCGCCTCTAGGAGACTCGAGATAATTGTCGGATCAAACAGAAAAATTGCAGACGCACAATGACATTTATGAAATAATCTGTGAAAGTATCATTCAATTTTATTCTGTGCAGGTATGTTAGGAGTTGTGGATAAGAGATGGGTACCCCAAGGCATAACAGACGGATGGGCGAATGGATAGATGGACGAATGGACATCCCGGTATCACTATATACCCTCCAACTTTTCAAGCGGGGGTATAAGTGATCAATGAGCTCACCAAATGATCCCCCCGCCTCTAGGAGACTCGAGATAATTGTCGGATCAAACAGAAAAATTGCAGACGCACAATGACATTTATGAAATAATCTGTGAAAGTATCATTTAATTTTATTCTGTGCAGGTATGTTAGGAGTTGTGGATAAGAGATGGGTACCCCAAGGCATAACAGACGGATGGGCGAATGGATAGATGGACGAATGGACATCCCGATATCACTATATACCCTCCAACTTTTCAAGCGGGGGTATAATAACATTGAATTCAAAAACAATTAAATTAAAAAGAAAATCCTGAACAGAATGTTATGCCCTCTTCACATATTTGGGAAATATATATTGTGATGTCTGTTATGCTATGGGGTACCCATCTGTTATCCGAACTCCTCATATACCACTGAATGAAATTTAATCTTTGTTACATTGTGCCATTGTACACCTTCTATTTTCACTTTTGATCGGACACATATTTTGAGTTTTCCATAGCAAAAAATGGAAGAGTTTTATAACATGCCACCAAATTTTCATTAATTCCCAATTATCTCCATTGAATGAGGGCGTGGCCCTTTATTTGAACTAACTTTAATCCCCTTCATCCAAGGATGCTTTGTGGCAAGTTTGGTTGAAATTTGCCCAGCAGTTCTTGAGAAGAAATCGAAAATGTGAAATGTTTAGACAGACGGACATCTAGACAGACAGATGGACAAAATGTGATCAGAAAAGCCTTCGGCTCAGATGAGCTAAAAAGGTTTTTCTTACAAACATGTATATCCATAAAAAGCTTCGATTTCCTCCCTACCCAAGGAGCAACGATGTGGCCCGTGTGTCTCCTGTTTTCTATACATTCTCAGTAAATCTTTGACTCACTGTTCAACCTACCAACAGGGCCTATGCCTTATGTGTTGAATAAATTAGAATCAGCATTATGTCATAAAGTTTATAAATTTCCTTTTTTCTACCTCAAAAGTTCCAGTGGACTTGGGGAGATGCAACCAGAAATACATGCACACATCATGGATTGGTGATCAGTAAAGCTTACATGTCAGCTGATATGAGCTAAAATGGCGGTGTTTCAAAGAATCACAAAAAACCTCTTATTTTACAAATAATATTTTATTCAGTCAAAATTTTACAGTTATGAGTGCATGTACTGAGATAAAATTAATAAATGTTTTCATCTGAGGTGTGAAATGAAGTTTGATACAGTTTGTACTTGAGCACTGTTAATTGCTGTTTTGTGAAGTCCATTACAAGCAGAAAATGTGTACTTGAATACTAATTCCATTAAGGACTCCATCCTTGCCTGATAGTCCGGTAACATTATTGGCTGATTTTTCTTGTGGACTGAACATTGTAGGTGACTGAAAGGGATCCTTCCAACAAGTGTCAGCAATCTGCATTATGTCATCATCCCTCTCTGAAACATAAGTAATCTGAATTATATTACAGAGATAAACTTATAATCTAGAAGTGTTCATTCCAAAATAAATCATTTGGAAAATCTAGACGCAAGCCTAGTAATGTACATCCTTAGATGTATCATCCATGCAAGTTTGGTCATCACAGGTCTCATGGTTACTTGGAATGAAACCTGCACCAAAAACTTGAACCTGCTCACTCATCTGGAAAATGTAAGTCAGATCCAGGATCTGATGCTAGCCTGGTAGCATGCTGCTATGCATCCTTATATGTACCATAGTTAGGTGTGATTTCTTTTCTTCTAAGTGTTGGCTATCTGTGCATAAACCACACTTTTCTATATTTCCGCCCAAAGAGTCTGAACAAAAGAGCATTTCCTAGAACTATAAAGCCACAATTTATAAATGAAACAAACATCCAGACTAGTTATATCAAACTGATGAGATAAAAAATTAGAAATTGTAGAAAGCATTATGTTATAATATTCAATGAAAAACTTGCATTTTATACTTCAACTTTCGTTAATTAATGAAAAGCAACTTTTTCTTTCATTTTTTTAAAATTTTATTTTTTAAAAAATAGTGTCATAATCAAGGTGACACTACATCGGTGAATATTAGTAACTGATGTCATCGATGTCTCTTAAAAAAGATTCCAATATCGCTCTTTTAATAGACAATGAAGAAAACAAGGTACATATACAAACAAAATGTACCCAGTACTTAATCAAATTTTAGATTGGATCTACTTAAATTCAAAAAGTACATCTAGTATTGAATCAAAATTTTGTGTTTTGATCTAGTTGACTTAAGGGACTCCAACCCTCAGCCAGGAAGGACAACTCTTTAAGAAGAAGGTACAGTTTCAAAACAAACTAGAAAACTGACCAGTCAGCAAGGGCCCCGCCATGGGGTAGAATTATAAGGGTGCAGCTTAAATAATGATTAAAAGATGTACGAAGAACAAGCAACAGCAACTGCATTCTTAAAATTTCAAGATAATTCCTGAATATTCAAAAACCTGTAAATAATATCCTTGTACTTACATTAGGCAGTAAAGAACAGCTTAACATTGAATGTATATTTAAACAATAATGAAACTTCTGTTATATAAAATGCCAGCCTTCAATGAATTCAAATATCATGAAGGCTTGACCTTAACTTCAAAACAAACAGCAGTTGCAGACAAAGGTTTTCATTAATCTTAAAGTGACAGATAAAGAAAAGCCTACTAAATTTTCTGCAGCAGGCTAGATAATTAATCCCAAGGGATTAATTGTACCTCTCTCATCATTTTCTTCTAAAGTTACAATAAGAACTTTTTCAGTATTA